>JBBPNG010000303.1:0-27516 GCA_038091095.1 Leccinum incarnatum
GACCACATGAGTATGCGGACAATATATTGTTCTGTATTCCATCCGAGGGATTATTTGAGCTAGTATCGACTATATGAGTAAACTCGTATATATAGTCATGTATTCTAACAGAGATATATAGATCACCGGCGAGTCTACAGATCCTCGAAAATCTACAGTAACATTCAGTTCTTCTACATGGCAACATAATCCCCATACCCAGAAAAATGGCCCAGGCAGCACATGCGACTCATATATTCTCTAACAGACCTAAGTATGACCACATAATGATTTATCAATTTTTGTGATGCACCACATCGCTCGTCGGTGGGTCATCTTAAGCGTGGCTGTGTCCGTCCAGTCGAAATTGATATTGAAGACGCAGACCGTGAGTCAGTTGCGATTTTCGTCCCATCGCCCGAGATGTTCACCATGGTCGTCCAGACGTCCAACCCCGACCGCTTGACTTAATCGTCCGTTTTGCAGCTGCCCAGGCACAGCGGCCCGCCCCTCGAGACCATAAAGAGGCAAACGAACACTTCGCGCCGCTGGAGTTGGTACGTTGGTATCGTTGTTCTTACCTTTACATCAATACGCAGGAAATATCGTCGTCTGCCGAGATGATAATGGAGGTCGGAGGGTGGCAATCGAAAATGTACAGGTCAGGTCGTTGAGGCGATATTATATTTATACTAGCAGATGCTAACGGCAGTCGTCGTGAAGAGGGGCATGCTGGCTCATATACCGTTTTGACCGAGGACTCGCTTACCCTCGTGCCAGTTGTCATCGATTCATCATCCAGTCGCTCTTGTAGTATGATTATGTGGCACTGCGATACTAGGACGTTCGACTGTGCACTCGAACGCTATGATAAAGGTACCCGTGCATCCCGAAGTCTGGAGTGTACGGTATTAGTCGCCACGTCCTCAAGGAGGGGCATATATGGAGTTCATGCGACACCACAGGAATACAGAGATGGAAGGTGGTTTCTGTCACCAATCAGATGGCGCGTTGGACTTGACGCGGACGACTGGCACGAGATTTAATGTGATAACTCTCATAGAAGGAAAAGAAGTAGTGATTCGACTAGATGCAATAGGAGGAATTACATGCTAGTGCAAGCAAAGATTCAGTGACAGCCCAGAGCGAAACACTTTCGTTACATAGGACTTTGGATGTCAGCCAGATGAGATAACAAAACGAGCAGGTCGAGGAGACGAAGTGGCAAAGACAAACAGAAGAACAAAACAAAACAACCACTTCCAATAGCGGGACACAGGCCAGGAGAGATATAGTAGATGTAACGAAAGGCGTCATCCCGAAATCTAAAGCCAACAATGCACGACTAATGAACGTCAACCGTACCAATGCTCGCCATCAACTCACTCAACGACGTCTCCGCCCGAACCTGAACTTGGATAAAACTGTCCGTCGCCACGCGTTTGTACTGCCCGCGCTTCTGCGAGGCTAGCAGCAATGCCCCGAAAGGCTGCCGAAGCCGAACAAGGATCCGTAACGCGTGCGTGTCTAGATCAAACAGAGGATCGTCACCAGTGAAGTCCTCATCGAGCAGGGGATTGATCCAGGGATGAACGAGAACGAGACGTTGCAACCCGAGCGAGTTGTCTTTGGTCTTGATCCGTACCTCGCCGAGAATCGGCGCCACGGCACGATATATGTGAAGGCTCGAGTCGGACTCGGGTGTCGCGAGACGAGCCAAATCAGTGAGGCGGAAGACGAATCCAGGGAGTCGAAGGCGACCAGAAACAAGGAATAGTAATGGGAGATCGAGGAGTCGTTCATGAAACGCAACGATTGGAGAGCGATCGGGAAATGACGACTACAAGTCCGTGACCATCCGATCCATCTCCGATGGCGTGAGGAACACGCGCAGGCAGAACTTGGTCGTAAACAGTGAGATTGGAGGGGAGATAACTGTGGTCATCCCCTGAAGTCCCAGACCAGGCGAGAATGGTGACATTATCTGAACGCGTGAGGATGTGTTCCAACAGCCGACCGACGGCTTGGTAACCTTCGCCGTATATAACAGGGAGGGCGACGCCGAAGATCCCAAATAATGAGTATGCAATGACCTCTTCCCGCGTTGTCTGGCGCCTCGAAGCCAGATACAGCTTTTCACGCACCCTGTCTAGCCCCGGTTGGATCGTGGCGAGTTTCTCCGTGGCAAATTCGGTTGCCCGCTCCATCTCCGAGAGAATAATAGGGGATTCCTTGTGATTGAATAGCTTCAGATCGAGATATGGTTTCCAGTCCTCCGTGCAGAATTGAATGACCCTTAAAGCAACATACTCCTGGTACGTCCACCCAGGAGTATTCCATATGCTGTTCCACAAATCGCCTTCTTCCTGCGACTCCGAGAGCACACCGAGGAGATAGATAATCGTAAGTGCTGCGCGACAGTACCACCAAAACATGGTCACCACAGATTCTTGCTGAATCCCCTTGTCTGCCTGATTAACGCAGCACGTATCGCTCCATCGGAAACGGAGAGATTGGACCAGATTACAGAAATTGATGAGTTTCGCGATTGTGGGGGATTCGGGTAGTCCATAGATCGAGATGTCCTCGACCGTCTGGAATGTCGGCTCGGGAGGCTGCCACCTGTGCGAGAACATTACATATTGATAGAATTTCTCCACCTCTTCCTTGATGCGTGTATGGTCGAGACGATCACGGGTAGTCATTGCAGACTGAAGTTTGTCGAAGATCGGTTTTTCTTCAAACGCAGCTGCTTGCTGTGTTTTATCATAGTGACGACCAATGATGGTGTCGATGAGCACGCAGGGTATGTCACGGATGATATCATCGACGGCCTCTCGGATGAATGGAGTCGTGTCGCGATAAAGCTCTGTTATCAAGACGACATAAATTTGTATTTTCACGCGGGTTAGATCCAACGGACTGACCGTGAACTTGTGGGTCCGCCGAATTCTTCATCGTCGACAACAACATCTCGAATGCACTGAACACCTCCCTGTAGCGGCCAATGCTATGTAGTACGGAATGTTTCCTCTTGTAGCATTTGTAGTTCGATGGGTCATGTTCTATAACCTGATTGTACCATGAATACGTCAACTACGCACAATGTGCGAGTCGATCCATACCTTGGTAACGCTGACGAGTTCCTGCTTCAGTAAACCTGCTCGCGCCTTGCAGCATTTGACAATGATGTTGTTGATGGTCGTCGGGTCGAGCGAGAGTGCACTGGAATAGTATCCAATGGCCACGTCATGGTCCTCAGCCGGGTCAGCGCGTTTCTCAAGTTTCTTGATACAACGTTGTTTGAAATCTGCAGATTCTTAGATTGCTCTCAGTGTCGCCAATGAAACGACCCACCAAGTTCCCACTGCGATCGTTCATCGAAGGCGTGTATTTCCTCTGATAGCTTTATCTTTCGGAAGAATTCCATCGCCTCTGTCTCACGATTATCTTCTTCAAGAATATCACAGACAGCCCGATAAAGATAAAAATTTGGAGAGATGAACTGAATGGCACGAGAACTGTTCAGGAATTCTGAACGACCATGCAAACCACGCCATACCTTGTTTGCGCTTCCCAATATCTCATCGGCTGAATGACAACGCAGCCCCATCCTGGCCCATTCCATCACCATGGTACTGGGAGGCGAGGGGGTGAGCGATAACACGGCAGAGTAGGCTGAGAACACCTCGGCGTGTTTCTCCGCACTTGACGCGTCGTCTGCGATGGTCCGAAGGCGTGATACACATCGATGCGTGATTTCTGACGGCAGGGAGTAAATATACACAGTAACGAAATGGTGCAGAGACTCACCTTCAAGCCAGTTCACGATCGAATGATTGTGCTGCAGATCCTCACTCATGGTGTCGATGATCTCGAGAAGATGCCGTGCAGCATCATATATGCGACCACTGGCAAACATGGTTTCACATTGATGCTTCTGCTCGTACACGTGCAGGGTGCATTGAAGCCCTTGGACGGTTTGCTCAAGATCGCCTATTTTTCGTTCTATACAGAAAACGGGTCAGACAGTTGTGAATCGAAGTCATGATAAACGTACCCGAGTCTGACGGGAATGCATTAATGAACGACAGCACGGGGAAGTCAGCCGGCTAGTAAACACACCTTGACTTGCATTCCGAACAACTACACGCAGAATCCTAAATGCAAAACCCTCCTCACCTAATTCTCTAAGGGTCCACCGTGTCTCCGAGATCAACGTTTTCTGTCCTTGAGAGGCGGAGTTCTAGATCCAGAAGGATCTGTTTGAGTCGAGTAAGTAATGACATCTGATAGAGGTTGTGAAACTGACCTTGTCGCCGTAGTCTGAGGGAAGGATATCAAAAAGATGTCGAAGGATGATTTTCTTCCCTCGAGCAGCCGCTATGTCGTAGTTTGGTGATATGGCCATGGGCGTGATGAAATTGGAGCGAGGAATTTTGACCTCCACAAGGTGTTTGTGGGATGTAACGTCCCAGAGTGAGAACGACGAATCTCCGGAGGCTGCGATGAACCTGTTATTGGGTGCCAGTGTGATATAGCCTGCGTCGCGAATGTTCCATTTTGAGAGTGTCGTCCAGGTGGACACCTCGAGACAGTGTATGTCGCCTTCCCTAGACAAGACGAGGAGTTGCTTGTGATCGTTCGTTCAGGCGAGGCTTCCGTTCTGTATGCGGTTTACGTAAATTGGAAATTGGGCCAGGAGTCCGCCGTCGTGACTGTTGTAGACACGAACAGACCTGAGACGACCCGGCCGTGGCTGTTGCGATGAGTCGTCCATCGGGCGAGAATTTGACCGCGGACAACTCACAGCCTTATGCGAATGGGAGGAGCAGTCGCTGGCCAGCTGGAAGTGACCAGACAGAGAGCGTGTCAGGTGAGAGCAGTGGAAATCTCGCCCGATTACTGTGTGCTTTGAACTCAGTCACCTTTTTTTGTCAGGATGTCGCACACCGTCACTCGACCATCCTCCGTCCCAGCCACGATCAGCTCTCCGTCCCGTGAGACTGCAAGGTCCCAAACAGCACTTCCAGCGTACATTGGCTTGGACAGTGCTGCGGACCGCCCTCGTCCTCACTGTCCCCCTCGCTCGCGACATGTACCCATTCCCTCGGCTGGCAACATACACGCGCTCGGACAGCGTTACAGCCCTCCTTGCTCATGCCAGTGGCGCGCACACGCACACATGCGGCACGCCTGCCTTTGCCCTGCCCACCTCGAACGTCGTCGCCTTCCTCGCCATACTGAAGACAGCTTGCTGTGACCGCTGTGCGTGCTCTCGTTCCACCTAGAGCGCACAACGGTCACCAATCATCGTCTCTCCTGCCCAACGGTGCGCCTCCTCCCCAGTCATCGAGCTCACCCATGTTAATCAATCAGCTCCCATCTTGTGGCCATGAACAAACTTCGTTGACTTTGGCTGGGCCCAAGTTGAAGATCCGCACCTCCTGTGCGAGGGTTGCGTCGGACAAAATCATTGGCTTTATTTTGACAAGTTTTGGGCTTGGGACGCCTTGATTTGAGGCCGCAAACGAGTTGACATTGATTTTGATGGGTGGCTCGGGCTGGAGCCAAGTTTAAATTGGTAGGGCATTCACGTGTAGGAGCCCTGCCCACAGGTTCGGGCGCAAGGCGCAAAGAAGCTGGGGTGCACCCCCTCGGTATGAAAGTAGGATTACACGATGCGATGGGTTCGAAGTTGCTCCTGATCTGATCACCGACGCAGAAAGCGAAGCGGCATACCCGGCTAGGAGGAGGGAAGAGGAAGAGGGGGGGGGTGCAAGGAGGCTGGGAACCAGGGGCCAAGCAGCCTTGTAGAACAGGCGCGTGGGCGTGGCACCCAGGTCCATCAGGTGCGACCTGAGAGCGTTAGGAAGACCAATCTGCCTAAAGGAGGAGATCCTGAGGCGAAGCTATCGACGCCTCACCATTTCCTCTTTGGAGAAGCTGGTAATTAGTAGGGGAGAGCTGAGTGCCGGTGGCCTCACAGCAGCTTGCCATGTCCAGCTGCTGTGCTTGATTTGAGGCCCCAAACGAGTCGACATTGATGCCGATGGGTCGCTCGGGCTAGAGCTAAGTTCAAACCGGTACTATGGACATATACATGTAGGAGCCACCTACTCGGTGTGAAAGTGGTATTACACGATGCGATGGGCTGGAAGCTGCTCCTGATCCATTCAAAAATACTACATTGTAGAACAACTTCGGCAGTCATTTCATTTCGGCCTTTTCGTAGGATATACAGTTATATCACATCTACTATGTATTCTGGAGGTCTGCGAGTTCAAATGAAGGAGAAATGAGCAAGATGTAAAGTGACTGCCGAAACAATACGGCCGCCGAAGTTGTTGTACAGTATAGTAAAGCATAGCATAGCATAGTCCACAAAAAGATAGAAAAGATGGAGTCTCTTGGAGCAGACAGACTGACATATTTGATTCTTTGGACGTCGCTCCGTGCGCTGGGAAGATAATAGGGATACAGTGGGCTGAGAGGACGTGGATGTGCGGGAGCCAGAGTTGCCGGGTATGGCGTGAGCTGCTCCCAGAAAGGTGCTAGGAGTGACCGACGACGCAGAAAACGAAGCGTCATATATCATACCCGGCAAGAGGAGGCCCGGGGGGAAGAGACAGGGGGTGGGCGGTGCAAGGCTGTGCACCAGGGTCCTAGTACAGCCTTGACGGGCGTGGCGCCCAGGCCCATCGCAATGATCCGCGTGCACCAATGTGTCTAAAAGAGGCTGATCATATGCGAACTTGCTATCGACCATTTTCTCTTTTGGACGGGGGGGGAGAGTGGTCCGGTGACCTCATAATAGCTTGCTGTGTGACCTGTGTCCAGCTGCCACTGGCAGTGTGCAGCGCCGACTGTTGATGTATTCCCTCATCTCCACTGCGCCCTATCAGTCCGGAGTTTAGTATATTATCGTGCTCTCCCATCCTTTTATTAGACTTGGACTCGTCTTTCTTCTCTCTCCGACTCAGCGTTTTATCATTCATCCTTCGTGGTCCTGCTGAGGTACAGTTGTCCACTCTGTATACATTCCATTTACTTATCTGCGTCGTCTCCTAGCCGATCTCGTATCAGGTAATACAGCTGGCGTTTCATCCACCTGTTAGTATGGCCCCGCTGACTCGCCAATCTCGTGCTAGGCTTATTAGCGGTTTGGCGCGTGCCCAGAAAATCCCAATCACTACGACTCTGATTACTTCTTAGATGGCTTTACCTACAGTTTCAATCGGGACTATCATTAAAGTGATCGAACTCGGCAACGAAATAATAAATCGGTACACGATATACATTCATGCTAAAGCCGATCTCGGTGAACTGGACAGTCGCCTTCGAGCCAGTCTCTTCGTCTTGGGGGTGTTTCAGAAGGTTATCAAGCGAGGCATTGCCAGCACTTTATATCGTCAAGAACAGGATACTATTACATGCTTGATTACCCATCTGCAGGGAGTCTTTGTTCGGTACTGTTCAACTTTCTCCATGAAATGGCTATGTCTGGCCTTCGTATGATTCCGAGGCTAAGAATCGATGGTTTCTAGACTAGACAAACAACTGTCTGAATTTCCTCGCGATGCCAAGTTGAATATCTTGGGGAAACTCCGCTGGACCTTCAAGGGCAAGAGTGGATATGAGGCAATTCTCCATGAAATGACACAATGGGAGAGCGGAGTGCACCGTGTTGTCGAAGCGATCAAGTTTCTGCGGGAGGATGAGAAAGAGGAGGATCGCAGATTGTATAAGCAGCTGTTCGGAGAGTGCGGGGGAGTCGGCATTCGTTGTGCGGATAAGATGGACGACATGTTACACGGACGAGAAAGTCAGTCGATCCCATAACTGCCTTCGTCCATTCAACACTGACAATTTCTGCACAGTTCCCAAAAATCTACCCCCGATGGATAATGCATTACTGTCATACATCAGAGCGTCGGACAACCTGCAGGACGGAAACCATCTCATACTCAAAGGTCGCAAAACATTCGTGGAATTTCGATCACATTCCGAAGCTCCCCAGGGTATAGAGAAGTCTATCGAAGATACTAATAAGCTCGCGTCTTTGCTTCATCAGGTTGACGCGTCTTCGATGCACATTTTGCGTTGCAAAGGAACAATCCATCAGGCTAGGCACAATCCATCCTTGCTGTTCTACGAGATGCCTAGCGAGCCAACGAACAGGACAACACAGTGGACCCTTGCGCAAGCTATCGAGGATAGACGTAAACTCATGCCGCCTTTGAATAGTCGAGTCCGGTTTGCGGTAGAGATTTCCATGGCAGTGATGTTTACGCATGCGGCGGGGTTGGTTCATAAATCTATTTACCCGGAAAATGTTCTCAGTGAGTGGAACCGAACAGTGGTGAAGATTCCCAGTGACTGACGTAAAATGGCTATCTCAGTTCTCAGGAATTCACCTGCGGACAATGGTAAGTCCACAGTTGCATCAATCGTGCACATTATATCGACACTTTTGCATCCTGATAGTCAAACACGAATTCTCGGCTTATGTTGTTGGCTTTCATGCCGCACGTTTGTACGGTTTCAAGTCGTCCATGGACGGTGCCTACGATGGTCCAGGTGGCAAGTCAGTGCAGCGAGCGGAGACAGAAACATTGAAGAGACTCTATCAACACCCCGAGCGACAAATTCCACTGCAGGACGGCAAGGTCATGCGATTTACAATCCGCCATGACATGTATAGTCTGGGCGTGGTGCTCTTGGAGTTGGCCATGTGGAGGCGCATAAAACATATCAACGATCCTGATTTACAGAAACTTATACATGCAGAATGGGCTTTCGATTCCCGCAAGCTGCAAGCAAAGCTTGCAAGGCTAGCTGATCAGTCTCTACTTGGATCGACGGGCAGAAAGTATGCCGAGGCGGTGCGGTGTTGCTTGCAGGACACGATCAAAGAGAAGAACGAGCGTAAGATGAGAGAGTTGTTCTATGAACGGGTTCTTCAGCCCTTGAAGGAGATAATATTATAGATGATCTTAGCGAGTAATATCAGATTTTAATGTATACAAGTATGCAAAACCAAGAAATAGTAAGAAGTTCTACTCCATGACTGTCAGGTGAGACTCCGTATAAAAATGAAATATGCCATGAGCGTGGTCTCGTTTACTTGGTGCACGGGCGGCTAGGGCAGCTTTATGTTCCACGAGAACACTGAGAGCTGTCTAAAAGAGGAATTCCCGAGGCAAAGCTTATCGACGCCTCACCATTTCCTCTTTTGGACGGGCTGGTCACCAGTCTCTGTGCAGGTGACTTCACAGCAGCTTGTTGTGGAATCCAGCTGCGCAGCGCCGGCTGTTGATGTATTCCCTCATCTTCGCTCCGCCCTATCAGTCCGGTGGTTTATATCATGCTCCCATCCTTTTATTAGACTTTGACTCGTCTTTCTTCTCTCTCCGACTCAGCGTTTCATCATTCACCCGTCGTGGTCCTACTACTGAGGTACAGTGGTTCACTCTGCGTACGTTCCGTTGTACTTATGTGCATCCTTTTGTAGCCGATCTCGTGCTAGGCTTATTAGCGGTAAATTTAGCGCGTATCGAAAAGATCCAAATCACCACGACTCTGATTGCTTCTTGAATGGCTTTACCTCTAAGCGAAACTATCATTCAAGTGATCAATCTCGGCAAGGCAATTCAGCAACGGTGTAATCGTGCTGAATCCGATCTCAAAGAACTCAACAAACGCCTTCGGGACAGTCTGGTCATCTTGAATATATTTTGGAAAGTCATTGAACGAGGCATGGGCAACCTTTTAGGTCGCCAACAACAGGATATTTCCCTCTTGATTGATCATCTGCAGCAAGTCTTTGATCGGTACTGTCTCCAGGCCATGGCTACTATGTCCCTCGTATTCTGAGGCTAACAATTTATGGTTTCTAGACTAGACAAGCAATTGTCTCGATTTCCTGGCGATGCCAATTCGAATATCACGGGGAAACTTCACTGGAACTTCAAGGGAAAGAGTGGATATAAGGCAATTCTCTATGAAATAGCAGAATGGGAGAGCGGAGTGCACCGTGTTGTCGAAGCGATCAAGTTGCTGCGGGAGGTCGAGAAAAAGGAAGATCGTAGCTTGTATAAGCAGCTCGTCGACAAGTGCGGGGGAGTCGGCATTCGTCGTGCGGATAAG
Organism: Leccinum incarnatum; assembly: GCA_038091095.1. Classification (NCBI taxonomy): domain Eukaryota; kingdom Fungi; phylum Basidiomycota; class Agaricomycetes; order Boletales; family Boletaceae; genus Leccinum; species Leccinum incarnatum. The sequence goes on from JBBPNG010000303.1 coordinate 10,129, forward strand.
ATGGACGGCATATTACACGGACCAGAAAGTCAGTCGGCGATACCACCTTCATAACTGCCTTTCTCCATTCAACACTGATAATTTCTGTACAGATCCCAAACATCTACCCACGATCACTAATGATCTACTGCCATACATCGGAGCGCCGGACAACCTACAGGATGGAAACCGTCTAATACTCAAAGGTCGCAAAACATTCACGGAATATCGATATTTCGAAGCACGACGTCCCCAGGAGATAGAGAACTCTATCAAAGATGTCAATAAGCTCGCGGTTTTGCTTCAGCAGGTTGACGCGTCTTCGATGCACATCTTGCGCTGCAAAGGGACAACCTATGAGGGTAGTGGGTCCAATCGATCCTTGCTGTTCTACGAGATGCCCGGCGAGCCAACGGACAAGACCAAATGGACCCTTGCTCAAGCTATTGAGGACAATACTCTCGTGCCATCTTTGAATAGGCGAGTCCGGTATGCGGTAGAGATTTCCACAGCAGTGATGTTTACGCATGCGGCGGGGTTGGTTCATAAATCTATCAGCCCGGACAATGTTCTCAGTGAGTGGAACCTTCGAACAGTCGTGAAGATTCCCGCTGAGTGACTGACGTAAAATGGCTATCTCAGTTCTCAGGAATTCACCCGCGGACAAGGGTAAGTCCATCGTTGCATGTATCGTGCATTTATCACCGACACTTTTGCATCCTGGTAGTCACACACGAATTCTCGGCTTATGTTGTTGGCTTTCATGCTGCACGTTTGCGCGGTTCTTCCTACTACGAGTTAGCACGGGAAGTGGAGACAAACACATCGAAGAGACTCTATCAACACCCCGAGCGACAAATTCCACTACAGGACGGCAAGGTCGTACGATTTGGAATTCGCCATGACATGTATAGTCTGGGCCTGGTGCTCTTGGAGTTGGCCATGTGGAGGCGCATTAAACATGTCAACGACGCTGAATTACAGAAACTGAGGAAGGCGAGCGAACAGGATTTCAATCCCGGCAAGCTGCAAGCAAAGCTTGTAAAGCTAGCTGATCAGTCTCTAGTTGGATCGACAGGCAGAAAGTATGCCGAGGCGGTGCGGTGTTGCTTACAGGACACGATAAAAGAAAAGAACGAGCGCAAGATGAGAGAGTTGTTCTACGAACGGGTTCTGCAGCCCTTGAAGGAGATAATCCTATAGATGACTTGTCTTAGCAATAATATCAGATTTCCATGTATACACGAACGCAAATCAAGATATGATGGCGAGATATGAAATGTACGGCTCTGTATTGAGTGTCGTCGTGGTTCAGCTGGCGCACCCCAGACAGGCCCCAGAAAAACTCCCATAGTGTCTGAATCATGGATTATTCTCTGATGTCACGAATCACGATAACTCTTTTTGGAGATGTGAAGGGTGGTATTTCCAATGTGTCGGTAGCATTTAGTTCTATTCCATGTCAGACAAGTTCCTTTAGCACGGAAAGCTGGCATCAGCTATCATGTGAGACTTTGTATAACAATAACATATGCAGCGCGGTCTCGTTACTTGGTGTATGGGCGGATAGGACAGCTTCATGTTCCACAAGAACACTGGGAGCTGCCGGCGAGTGTTGGATCTGAGGGCCGCAAAATGGACCGCAGACCAGCCAGATACCGACGGTGAACTCCCGTCTGTAGGTTGCGCAGTCGCTGTAACAGAAGCACCGCGTTGGAGTAGGAGATTGAGATTGGGGCATACCTTGTCCTGGGACTCCTTGCGTATCGTTAGGGTGATATTTATGGAGGGGATCCTGGACCAATACTGTGAGAATATACAAATTTCAGACACCGTGACAAGGATGCAAAGATTCCAGGTGGTTTCAGTGTCACCGATTTGATGGCCCTGCCAGTGTTGGACTTGAAAGCTCGACAACTGGCACGAGCTTTGATTCTGTTAGAGGGATTTCAGACATGGTCATTCGACTCGATGTGATAGGTGTGGTTTGGAAACGTCGGAAATATGCCAGTGCATGCAAAGATCCAGTGACAGTCCAGAGTAAAACAGTTTCGTCACATAGTAACTTGGATATCAGCGAGATAAGAGAGCAAGATGAGCAAGTCGGGTAAACAAAGTGACAAAGAACAATAGAAGAACACGACACAGGTCAAGGAAGATGTAAATGTAACGAATGAGGCGTCATCCCAAAATCCACAGCCAATAATACACGACTAATGAACATCGACTGTACCAATGCTCGCCATCAACTCACTCAACGACGTCTCCGCCCGAATCTGGACTTGGATGAAACTGTCCGTCGCTACGCGTTTGTAATACTGCCCGCGCTTCTGCGAGGTCAGCAGCAGTGCACCAAAAGGCTGCCGAAGCCGAACAAGGAGCCGCAGCGCCCGTGCATCAAGATCAAACAGAGCATCATCGTCCGAGAAATCCTCATCGAGTAAGGGATTGATCCATGGATGAACAAGAACGAGGCGCCGCGTCCCGAGCGAGTTGTCTTTGGTCTCGATCCGTACCTCGCCGAGAACCGACGCCGTGGCACGATAAATATGAAGACTTGAGTCGGCTTCGGGTGCCGCGAGACGGGCGAAATCAGTGAGGTGGAAGACGAATCCAGGGAGTCGAAGGCGACCAGAAACAAGGTGGAGTGATGGGAGATCAAGGAGTCGTTCATAAAACTCAACGATTGGAGAGCTATCGGGAAATGATGACTGTAAATCCGTGACCATCTGATTCATCTCAGCGGCCTTTATGGCTTGGGGAGCATGCGGTGGCAGAATTTGGTCGTATACAGTGAGATCGGAGGGGAGGTAGCTTTTGGTAGTGCTGACAGAGTTTCCTGTCCAAGATAGAAGTGTGACATCATCCGAATGTGTCAGGATGTGCTCGAGGAGGCGACGGACTGCTCGCTCGCCCTCGCCATATATGACCGGGAGTGAGACATCAAAGATTCCGAATAGTGAGTACGCGATATCTTCCTCCCTAGTCGTTTGGCGCTTCGAAGCGAGGTATAGCTTCTCGCGCACCCTGTCCAATCCCGGCTGTAGTGTGGCCAGTTTCTCCGTGGCAAACCTTGTTGCCTGCTCCATCTCCGAGAGAATAATGGGGGATTCCTTGTGATTAGGGATGTCCAGACCGAGGTATGGCTTCCAATCCTGTGTGTAAAATTGAATGACACTCGAAGCAACGTACTCCTGAAACGTCCACCCGCGAGTGTTCCAGATGCTTTTCCAAAGATCGCCTTCTCGCTGCGACTCAGATAGCACACCGAAGAGATGGACGATCGTGAGTGCTGCGCGACAGTACCACCGAAACATGGCGACGACAGATTCTTGCTGGACCCCCTTGTCCGCCTGATTGACGCAGCACGTATCACTCCATGCCCCACCGGAAACGGCGGGATTGAACCATATTACAGAAATTGATGAGCTTCTCGATTGTGGGGGATTCCGGTAGTCCATAGATCGAGATGTCCTCGACCATCTGGAATGTCGGCTCGAGAGGCTGCCACCTGTGCGAGAACATCACGTATTGATAGAATTTCTCCACCTCTTGCTTGATGCGCGCACAGTCGAGACGATCATGGGTAGTCATTGCGGACCGAAGTTCATCGAAGATCAGTTGTTCCTCGAACGCAGCGGCTTGCTGTGGTTTATCAAAGAGACGACCAGAAACGGTGTCGATGAGCACCCGTGGTATGTCACGGATGGTGTCATCAACGACCTTTCGGATGAGTGGAGTCACGTCGAGATATCGATATCGAAGCTCTGATATCAAAACGACGTGAATTTATATTCGCACGCGGTTAAATCCAACGAGCTCACCGAAAACTTGGGGTTCCGTCGAATTCTTTATTGTCGATAGCATCATCTCGAATGAACTGAACGCCTCCCGGTAACGGCCCATGCTATGCAATATGGAATGTTTCCTCTTGTACCCTTTGTAATTTGATGAGTCACGTTCAATGACCTGATCGTACCGTTACTACCGTCGACTACGCATGCTGTGCGAGACAATTGTATACCTTGGTAATGCTGACGAGTTCCTCGTTCAGTAAACCCGCTCGCGCCTTGCAACATTTGACAATAATATCGTTGATGTTTGTGGGGTCAAGCGAGAGAGCGTTCGAATAGTATCCGATGGCCGAATCATGGTCCTCGGAGTCCATGACTTTGTCAGCGTGGTTCTCAAGCTTCTTGACACAACGTCGATGGAAATCTAGTCCAAGAGATTCTCAGATCGTACTCAACGTCACCAGTGAGATTATTCACCGAGTTCCCATTGCGGCCAATCGTCGAGGGGCTGAGCCTCCTCAAACAGATCAATCTTCATATTTTGGAAGCATTTCATCGCCTCTGTAACATGATCTTTTTCTGCAAGAACATCACAGGCTGCCCGATAAAGATGAAACCTTGAAAACATGAACTGAATGGCACGATAACAATCAAGCCACTTTGAACGACCATGCAAACCACGCCATACCTTGTATGCGCCTTCCAATAGCTCATCGGTTGAATAACAATGCAGCCCCATCCTGGCCCATCCCATCAACAAAGTACTTGGAGGCGAGGGAGTGAGCGATAACACGGCAGAGTAGGCTGAAAACGCCTCGACGTGTTTCTCCGCACTTGACGCGTCGTCTCCAATGGTCCGAAGCCGTGATGCCCATCGGTCCGTGAATTCTGACGGAAAGGGTTGAGAATACTATAGTACGAAATGACGAAGAGACTCGCCTTCAACCCAGTTCATAATCAACTCATTGTGCTGCAGATCCTCACTCATGGTGTTGATGATCTCGAGAAGATGCTGTGCAGCATCATATATGCGACCACTGGCAAACATAGTCTCACATTGATGCTTCTTCTCGTGGACGCGCAGAATGCATTGAAGCCCTTGGACGGTTTGCTCGAGATCGGCTATTTTTCGTCCTATAGATATAGAAAACGGGGTCAAAGAGTTGTAAATCGGAATTGATGATAAACGTACCTGAGTCTGCTAAGGCCTTGACTGTCTCGTCCAATTGAATCCCTGCGCATTGAGAAGGGACTGTCAACGAGAGACGTGAGCGAAGACAGAGAAAACGCACTTGTGCTTTCATGCTGTGCGCGAAGGGACCGGTTGTCTCTGTCAGATGAAGCAAGCTGGTCACGTAGTCGTTGATTAATGTCCTCGGGACTCGCAATGCTCGTTTCTGACGGGAATTAATAACAGCACGGGGCAGTCAGCCGGCTAGTAAACACACCTTGACTTGCATTCCGAACATGTACTAAAGGCTCCACCGTCTTTCCAATATCAACGTTTTCTGTCCTTGAGTGGCGGGGTTCTGGTTCCAGGAGAATCTGTTTGAGTCGAATAAGTAATGACATCTGATATAGAGGTTGTGAAACTTACGTTGTCGCGCCGGTAGTGTGAAGGAAGGATGTCCAAAACATGTCGAAGGATGATTTTCTCGTGTAGAGCGACCGCTATGTCGTAGTTTGGTGAGATGGCCATTGGCATGATGTAAAGGGAGCGAGGTATTTTGATCGTCGCAAGGTGTTTGTAGATCGTAGTGTCCCAGAGTGAGAACGACGAATGTCCGCAGGTTACGATGAACTTGTCGTTGGGCGTTAGTGCGATGTGATATGCACCGTCTTCGTTGCGGATGCTCCATCTTGAGAGGGTTTTCCAAGTGGAAACCTCGATACAGTGGATGTCGCCGCAAGACAACACGAAGAGTTGCTTGCCGTCACTCGTCCAGGCGAGGCTCCCGTTCTTTCCGCCAGTTACGTAAATTGGAAATTGGGCAAGGAGTCGGCCGTTGCGGCTGTCGTAGACTTCAAAATTCCTGTGGCGATGAATCGTCCGTCAGGCGAGAACTTGACTGCGAGCACATAACTGTCGTGTGCGAATGGGCCAAGTAGTCGCTGGCCAGTTGAAAGTGACCAGACAGAGAGCATGTTGTCAAACGATCCGCTAGCGATTCTTGTCGAGCCGGGTGAAATGTCCACTGCTCTCACCACATCGCTGTGGGCTTTGAAGTCGATCACCTTTTTGTGATCTGTTGCGTTCCACACCGTCACTCGACCTCTCAACGTCCCAGCCACGATCCATTTTCCGTCCAGTGAGACTGCAAGGTCCCAAACAAGACTTCCAGTGTCCATTGGCTTGCCCACTTCCTTGCCATCTGCCACTCTCCATCGTCGAATATTTCCTTTTGTTCCTGCGCTCACGACATGCTTCCCATCGGGGAGAAACCTGACCGAGTATATCTCTTCTTGTACATTGATCTCGATCGGGTTCGCGCCAATGATGTTGGAGGCGATAACATCATACTGCTTTTCGGCGAAGTCACCAAAACCCGTTCATTGGTCACCGGTCACCGACTTCAGCCTGCCCTTGGTTGCCGTCCCTCTTGCTCACCATGCACACACGCATACATGCGGCATGCCTGCCTTTGCCCTACCCACGTCGCCGCCTCCCTCGCCACACCGAGGACAGCGTGCTGTGACCGCTGCTCCACCTTGCCCCACTTGTGTGCGTGTGCACCCTCGCCTGCCCAACAGTCCGCCTCCCCCAGTCATCCCGCTCAGTCATGTCAAGCAAGCAGCCCCCGTTTTATGCCCATGAACATACTTTGTTGACTGTAGCCTGGCCGAGTTGAATATCTGCACCTCCTGTATGAATAATTGACTTTGTTTTGGCAATTTTTAGACGAGGGACGGTTTTCGACGTTAATGCATGATGCATGATGGGCCAATGCGGGCCGCTTATTTGAAAACGAAGAAGAGACGTCATCTTACAAATGCAGGCGCTGACCCGATGGCACCAGTCACCTGGCGGTAACAGCTATATTGGTGACACGGCCGTCAATCACTGACCTGGCGGCCAAGTTGGTATGGCATATAGGAGCCTTGCATGCAGGCTCGGGCGCAAGGCACAAACAAGACTGGGCGCGCGTACGTCAACGAGGAGCTGAAGAATCACCTGGACGCCCACCCGATGTGAAAGTGGGATTACACAATCTGATGGGCTGGAAGCTGCTCCTGATCTGATCACCTGCGATCCATTCAAAAATAAGCAAGAAAAGTAAAGAAAGTCGTAATTGATTCGACGGAGATTCAAGCGTTGCGCAAACGAAGAGACTGGCCGGAGCGTGATATCCGCTTGAAGGGATTTACTCAAGAGTCGAAAGGAAAAGTGGGTTGTTATAGGCGCTCGAAGTCCCCGAGGCCTGAGGGCTTGGCAAGGAATGGAAGCCACGACGCGGCCAGGTCCTAGGCTCTTACAGTGGGGCGCTGCGGCGTGGCAGCAACTTGGGGTTCTGACGCTCGAAACTGTGACCAAAGATTGGACAGACGCCGCTTCCAGCAGCAGAGTCTGTTGACTAACACAAAATACGTGTCACAAGTCGAGCACCGAGTCGGGACCAAAGGACTATCACTGAGATCGAACGCTGAAATTTCCAGTGGCTTCGCGAAGGACGGATGCAACATATGCACGTTGTCGGATGCTCCGGCGCGCGGACATACCCGGCAGCCGGCTCAGTCATTGGTCCGCTCTTTACGTATACGGAGTTTATGCGACATCACAGAAACATGAATATGAATCAAATGGCGCGTTGGACTTGACGACTGGCACGAGCTTTGATGTGATACCTCTCTTAGAAGGAAAAAAAAAAGTAGTCATTGGACTAGATGCGATAGGAGGAATTACATGCCAGTGCAAGCAAAGATCCAGTGACAGTCCAGAGCAAAACAGTTTCGTCATATAGTACCTTGAATGTCAGCGAGATGAGAGAATAAAACGAGCAGGTCGAGGAGACGAAGTGACAAAGACCAACAGAAGAACATGAACAAAACAATGCAATGCATTTGACACAGGCCAAAAGAAATGTAAATGTAACAAATGGCCTTATCCCCAAATCCAAAGCCAAAAATGAATGACTACTGCACGTCGACCGTACCAATGTTGGCCATAAACTCACTCAACGACGTCTCCGCCCGAATCTGGACTTGGATGAAGCTGTCCGTCGCCACGCGTTTGTACTGCCCGCGCTTCTGAGAGGCTAGCAACAGTGCCCCGAAAGGCTGCCGAAGCCGAACGAGGAGCCGCAGCGCGCGCGCCTCGAGACCCAATAGAGGATCATTGCCCGAGAAATCCTCGTCAAGCAAGGGGCTGATCCACGGATGAACGAGAACGAGGCGCTGCGTCCCGAGCGACTCGTCTTTGGTCTTGATCCGTACCTCGCCCAGAATCGGCGACGTGACACGATACACGTGAAGTCTCGAGTCGGAATTATGTGCCACGGGCTGGGGGAGATTGATGAGGCGGAAGACAAGCCCAGGAAGTCGAAGTCGACCAGAAATGAGAGATAACGAAGGGAGATCAATGAAACGTTCATACAGCATACCAATCGCAGAGGGATCAGAAAAGGATGACTGCAAATCCGTGACCATTCGATCCATCTCGGCGCTCTCAATGGGTTGGGGAACATGCGGAGGCAGAATTTGGTCATAAACAGTGAGATTGAAGGGCAGATAACTGTGGTGACTGCCCGAAGTCCCGGTCCAGGCGAGAATGGTGACGTTGTCTGAACGAGCGAGGATGTGCTCCAACAGTCGACCGACTGCTTGATTACCCTCCCCATATATAACCGGGATGGCAACATTGAAGATACCAAATAGTGAGTATGCGATGTCTTCCTCCCGCGTCGTCTGGCGTTTTGATGCTAGATACAGCTTCTCACGTACGCGGTCTAGCCCCGGTTGGATCGTGGCGAGCGTCTCCGTCGCAAACTTGGTTGCCCGCTCCATCTCCGAGAGAATGATAGGTGATTCCTTGTGATTGAACAGCTTCACATCGAGATAAGGTTTCCAGTCCTCCGTGTAAAATTGAATGACCTTTGAAGCAACGTATTCCTGGTACGTCCACCCACGAGTATTCCATATGCTTCTCCACAGATCACCTTCTTGTTGTGACTCCGAGAGCACACCGAGGAGATGGACAATCGTGAGTGCTGCACGACAGTACCACCGAAACATGGCCACCACAGATTCTTGCTGAACCCCCCTGTCCGCCTGATTGACGCAGCACGTATCGCTCCATGCCCACCGGAAACGGCGGGATTGGACCAGATTACAGAAGTTGATGAGCTTCGCGATTGTGGGGGATTCGGGTAGTCCATAGATCGAGATGTCCTCGACCATCTGGAATGTTGGCTCGAGAGGCTGCCACCTGTGCGAGAACATCACGTATTGATAGAATTTCTCCACCTCTTCCTTGATGCGTGTATGGTCGAGACGATTCTGGGTAGTCATTGCAGACCGAAGTTCATCGAAGATCAGTTGTTTCTCAAACGCAGCAGCTTGCTGTGTTTTATCACAGAGACGACCAGTGACAGTGTCGACGAGCACGCGGGGAATGTCCCGGATAGTGTCATCGACGACCTTTTGGATGAGTGGAGTCGCGTCGAGATATCGAAGCTCTGATATCAAGATGATGTGAGTTTGTATTGTCAGGCGGTTAGATCCAATGGAGTTGGACTGACCGTAAACTTGTGGGTCTGCCGAATTTTTTATCGTCGACAGCATCATCTCGAATGCATTGAACGCCTCCCTGTAACGGCCCATGCTATGTAATACGGAATGTTTCCTCTTGTAGCCTTTGTAGTTCGAAGGGTCATGTTCAATAATCTGAATATACCATCATTACCGTCAACTACGCACGATGTGCGAGTCAATCCATACCTGGGCAACGCTGACGAGTTCCGCCTCCAGTAGACTGGCTCGCGCCTTGCAGCATTCGACAATGATATCGTCGAAGTTCGTCGGATCAAGCACAAGTGTGCTCGAATAATATCCAATGGCCGCGCCATGGTCCTCAGCCATGCCAGCCTGCTTCTCAAGCTTCTTTATACAACGTTGTTTGAAATCTGCAGAGATTCTCAGATTTCTCTGAGTAGCCTATGAAATTACCCACCAAGTTCCCACTGCAGTCGATCATCGAAGGCATGTGTTTCCTCTGATAGCTCATCCTTCATCTTTTGGAAACATTCGATCGCTTCCGTAACACGATCGTCTTCTTCAAGCAAATCACAGACTGCTCGATAAAGATGAAACTTTGGAGACATGAACTGAATTGCACGAGGACTGTCAAACCATTTTCTAAACGACCTTGCAAACCACACCCTACCTTGTCTGTGCCTCCCAATACTTCATCGGCTGAATGACAACGCAGCCCCATCCTGGCCCATCCCATCAACAAGGTATTGGGAGGTGAGCTAAGCGATAATATAGCAGAGTAGGCTGAGAACGCCTCGACGTGTTTCTCCACACTTGACGCGTCGTCTCCAATGTTCCGAAGTCGTGATAGGCATCGGTCCGTGAATTCTGACGGCAGGGATTGAGAATACTATGGTATGAAATGACGAAGACACTCACCTTCAAGCCAGTTCATGATCCCCTCATTGTGCTGCAGATCCTCACTCATGGTGTTGATGATCTCGAGAAGATGCTGTGCAGCATCATATACGCGACCACAGGCAAACATGGATTCACATTCATGTTTCTGCTCGTACACGTGCAGGGTGCATTGGAGCCCTTGGACGGTTTGCTCGAGATCGCCTATTTTACGTTCTATGGACACAGACAACGGGTCAGACAGTTGTGAATCGAAGTCGTGATAAACGTACCCGAGTCTGCTAGGGCCCTGATGGTTTCGTTCAATTGATTGTCTGGGCGTTGAGAGGCGACTGTCAATGTGGTGGGAGTAAACATGGACTGAACGCACTGGAGTTGTCTTCTCGAGCACGAAGGTTGTACCTGAGGGTTTCTTTTTCCTGGTTGGCCGTAGCAAGCTGGTCACGGAGTCCCTGAACTGATTTCTCTAGATTTACTACAGTCTCGCCTAACTGATTTTCTACACATTGAAAGGCGACGTCAACGAAATGGGAATGAAGACAGAGAGAACGTACTTGTGCTTTCATGCCGTGCGCGAAGGGACCGGTTGTCTTTGTCGTATAAAGCAAGTTGGTCACGGAGTTGTTGATTAATTTCCTCGAGGCTCGCAATGCTCGTTGCTGACGGGAATGAATAACAGCACGGGGCAGTCAACCGGCTAGTAAACACACCTTGACTTGCATTCCGAACATGTAAGGGCTCCACCGTGTCTCCGAGATCAACGTTTTCCATCCTTGAATGGCGGGGTTGTTGCTGTAAAAAGATTTATTTGTATCAAAGACGTAGTCAGTAATGACCCATCCAATAAACGTTGTGAAGCTCACATTGTCGCGGGAGTGTGAGGGAAGGATGTCCGAAAGATGTCGAAGGATGATTATCTCATCTGGGGCGACCGCAATGTCATAGTTTGGCGAGATAACCACAGGCAAGACGTAATTGGAGCCAGGCATTGTGACTGTCGCAAGATGTTGATGGGTTGTAGCGTCCCAGAGTGAGAACGACGAATCTGTGGAGGCTGCGATGAAACCGTCGTTGGGTGCCAACGTGATATAGTCTGCGTCGCAAATGTTCCATTTTGAGAGTGTTGTCCGAGTGGACACCTCGAGACAGTGAATGTCGTGTGTGCTAGACAATACGAAGAGTTGCTTGCCATCACTCGTCCAGGCGAGGCTGCCATTCTTTCCTGAGATGACATAAATTGGAAATTGGACAAGGAGTCCGCCGTTGCGACTGTTGTAGACACGAACAGACCTGGTATTCTGCGTGGCTGTTGCGATAAATTGACCATCGGGCGAGAACTTGACGGCGACCACATAGTTGTCGTGTGCGAATGGGCCAAGCAGTCGTTGTCCAGTTGAAAGTGACCAGACACAGACCGTCTGGTCAACCGATCCGCTTGCGATTCTTGTCGAGTCCGGTGAAATGTCCACCGCATGCACCTGATTGCTATGCGCTTTGAACTCGGCCATCTTTTGTGTCGCGCCGTTCCAGACCGTCACTCGACCATCTCCGGTCCCAGCCACGATCCACTTTCCGTCTCGTGAGACAGCTAGGTCGCAAACGAGACTTCCAGCGTCCATTGGCTTGCCCACTTCCTTGCCATCCGCCACTCTCCATCGTCGAATCTTTCCTTTGATTCCGGCGCTCACGATGTGCTTCCCGTCAGGAAGAAACTTGACCGACCATGTCTTGTCTTGCACATCGATCTCGATTGGGTTCGCGCCAACGATATTGGAGGCGAAATTTTTTTCACTCGATTCGCAGGGTTCCTTCAGTGCCTCATTTTCAGTGGTCTTGGGTTCATCGCCTTTGCTCGTCGATGCACCCATCTGCTGTCCATGTGGGCCGTCCACCCCACTTGGTCCTTTTCTCTTGTCAGTTCTTCAGAGCACCACATTTTATGTGCTACTCACCGTCCCTCTTCCTTCGGCGCAGCTTGGAAAACATACTTGGTTGGCTAGGTTTGAGTGTGGTGCAAAGACTTCATTCCGGCACGTCATCATAAGCATCTGACAATACGTGTTTGCTCGCGCATTTGCCCCGTGCCTGGGCGCTTGCTTTCAAAGCAAGCGCCCACATCTACTTAATACATCCCCACCGTGACTGACGTACTATACCAGGTAGACGGCCCACCTGCGCCCCGCCACATCCCAGATTCCGTGAATACCCCAGCAGGCCGGTCCTGTCGTCCCCGCCGACAGTTCTTGACGCAAATTCCAAATCAGCTCCCTCGCCATACCGAGGACAGCATGCAGTGACCGCTGCTCCACCTTGCTCCACTTGTGTGTGTGTGTATGTGACTTTATTTTGGCAAGTTTTGGACCAGGGACGCCTTGATGTGAGGCTACAAATGACGTCGACACTGAGCTGGCCGGCCTCAGGCTGGAGCCAACTTCAAATTGCCACTCATTTCTTAGAAACGGGCCTCTAACAAAGTATTGTCAGTTAGATCGTCGACGGAGGCGTTGGGGTTAGCGCCACCATGGCCATAGTAGAAGAGGAGAGACCATCAAGTTGAGTTGAGATCAACCTCTCCATACTTCAACTACTAGTAGGATTTAAACAAGCTCCAGTGCCTTCCTTTTGTTCAACTTGCACCCGTCGGCTCTCCTTTCCCTCTCCACCTGCAACCCACGAGCATTCCCGTAGTCTCGTAGAGCCTCCCTCAGCACGTGCATTGACACCTGGTTTCTCTACATCTACAGCCTCAAATCGGAGGGGTCTGTCGAGTGTACGTTCCATGGTATCATCCACAGAATTAGGCTGATGCTCGATGAAGGGCCCGGAGACCTGCATACTTAGATCATCTGCAGAGGCGTGCGATCGTCTTGATCTCGAGCACTAGGATCGACACTGCTGGCTATGAGTGCAGCCACGGCACGAGGCTTTCCAGATACGGAAGCCATATAGATCCATGGAGTGCTGTGAAATCTTCAGAGCACCAAGACGCTTGTCAGATGTGACCTCAAGGTGTCAGCGTTTGCTGAGCCTTGTAGAGCCTCTGCACCTGCGCTACAGGCAAGGACGAGGAACATGGGCCGCATCCGAAAGAGAGGATACGACGAGTGCGAGTGCATTTGCTATTGGCAAGCTCAGCCACGGTCAAACGTGGCTGTGACAGTAATTTGTCCGTCACGAGAGAACTTGACCAGTTGTCCTGTTACAGAGGAAAAGACATAGTCATTCGACTGGATGTGATAGGTGTGGTCCGAAAACGTAGGCATTATATGCCAGTGCAACCCAAGATCCAGTGACAGTCCAGAGCAAAACGGTTTCATCGCATAGTACCTTGCATGTCAGCCAGATGAGAGAACAAAACGAACAAGTCGAGGAGACGAAGTGGCAAAGACCAACAGAAAAACATGAACAAAAAAAATCAACCACTTCCAATGGCAGGACACAGGCCAAAAAGAGACGTAAATGTAACTAAACGCGTCATCCCGAAATCCACAGCAATAATACACGACTAATGAACGTCGACCGTACCAATGCTCGCCATCAACTCACTCAACGACGTCTCCGCCGGAATCTGGACTTGGATGAAACTGTCAGTCGCTACACGTTTGTACTTCCCGCGCTTCTGCGAGGCTAGCAGCAGTGCACCAAAAGGCTGCCGAAGCCGGACGAGGAGCCGCAGCGCCCGTGCGTCAAGATCAAACAAAGCATCATCGTCCGAGAAATCCTCGTCGAGTAAGGGATTGATCCACGGATGAACAAGAACGAGGCGCCGCGTCTCGAGCGAGTTGTCTTTGGTCTCGATCCGTACCTCGCCGAGAACCGACGCCGTGGCACGATAAATGTGAAGACTTGAGTCGGCTTCGGGTCCCGCGAGACGGGCGAAATCAGTGAGGTGGAAGGCGAATCCAGGGAGTCGGAGGCAGCCAGCAACAAGATGGAGTGATGGGAGATGGAGGAGTCGTTCATAAAACGCAACGACTGGAGAGCTATCAGGATATGATGACTGCAAATCCGTGACCATCTGATTCATCTCAGCGGCCTTTATGGCTTGGGGAGCATGCGGTGGCAGAATTTGGTCGTATACAGTGAGATCGGAGGGGAGGTAGCTTTTGGCAGTGCTGACAGAGTTTCCAGTCCAAGACAGAAGTGTGACATCATCCGACTGCGTCAGGATGTGCTCGAGGAGGCGACGGACTGCTCGCTCGCCCTCGCCATATATGACCGGGAGTGAGACATCAAAGATTCCAAATAGTGAGTACGCGATATCTTCCCCCCGAGTCGTTTCACGCTTCGAAGCGAGGTACAGCTTCTCGCGCACCCTATCCAATCCCGGCTGTAGTGTGGCAAGTTTCTCCGTGGCGAATCTTGTTGCCTGCTCCATCTCCGAGAGAATAATGGGAGATTCCTTGTGGTTAGGGATGTCCAGACCGAGGTATGGCTTCCAATCCTCAGTGTAAAATTGAATCACTCTCGAAGCAACATACTCCTGGTACGTCCACCCGCGAGTGTTCCAGATGCTTTTCCAAAGATCGCCTTCTTGCTGCGACTCGGATAGCACACCGAGGAGATGGACAATCGTGAGTGCTGCGCGACAGTACCACCGAAACATGGCCACCACAGATTCTTGCTGAACCCCCCTGTCCGCCTGATTAACGCAGCACGTATCACTCCATGCCCACCGGAAACGGCGGGATTGGACCACATTACAGAAATTGATGAGCTTCTCGATTATGGGGGATTCGGGTAGTCCATAGATCGAGATGTCCTCGACCATCTGGAATGTCGGCTCGGGAGGCTGCCACCTGTGCGAGAACATCACGTATTGATAGAATTTCTCCACCTCTTGCTTGATGCGTGCATAGTCGAGACGATCATGGGTAGTCATTGCAGACCGAAGTTTGTCAAAGATCGGTTGTTCTTCAAACGCAGCGGCTTGCTGTGTTTTATCATAGAGACGACCAGTGACGGTGTCGATGAGCACGCGTGGAATGTCACGGATGGTGTCATCAACGACCTTTCGGATGAGTGGGGTTGTGTCGACATATCGATCTCGAAGCTCTGATATCAAAACAGCATAAATTTGTATTTTCATGCGGGTTAGATCCAACGGGCTCACCGCAAACATGTGGGTCTGCTGAATTCTTCATCGTGGACAACATCATCCCGAATGCACCGAATGCCTCCCTGTAACGGCCCATGCTATGCAATACGGAGTATTTTTTCCTGTAACCTTTGTAGTTTGATGGGTCACGCTCAATGACCTGACAGACCATCACTACCATTAACTTTGCAATGTACGAGTCAATTCATACCTTGGTAACGCTGACGAGCTCCCCCTCCAGTAAACCTACTCGCGCCTGGCAGCATTTGACAATGATATCGTTGATGTTCACCGGGTTGAACGAGAGTGCGCTCGAGTAGTGTCCGATGGCCACGCCAGGGTCATTAGCCATATCAGCGTGCTTCTCAAGTCTCTTGACACAACGTCGGTGGAAATCTGGTCCAAGAGATTCTCAGATCGGACTTGATGTCACCAGTGAGATCACACACCGAGTTCCCATTGCGGCCAATCATTGAGGGGCTGAGTCTCCTTTATCAGATCGATCTTCATACTTTGGAAGCACTCGATCGCCTCTGTAACACGATCATCTTCTTCAAGAGCATCACAGACAGCCCGATAAAGATGAAACTTTGAAAACCTGAACTGAATGGCACGAGAACAGTCAAGCCACTTTAAACGACCATGCAAAGCACGCCATACCTTGCCCGATGTGCTTCCCAATACATCATCGGTTGAATGACAACACAGCCCTATCCTGGCCCATCCCATCAATACGGTACTGGGAGGTGAGGGAGTGAGCGATAACACGGCAGAGTAGGCTGAAAACGCCTCGAGGTGTTTCTCCGCACTCGACGCGTCGTCTCCGATGGTCCGAAGCCGTGATACGCATCGGTTCGTGAATTCTGACGGCATGGGTTGAGGATACTATAGTACGCAATGACGAAGACACTCGCCTTCAAGCCAGTTCATGATCAATTCATTGTTCTTGAGATCCTCGTTCATGATGTCGAAAATGTCGAGAAGATATCGTGCAGCATCATATACGCGACCGCGGGCATACATAGCTTCACATTCATGCTTCTTCTCATGCACGCGCAGGGTACATTGAAGCCCTTCGACGGTTTGCTCTAGAGCATACATAGCTTCACATTGATGCTTCTTCTCATGCACACGCGGGGTGCATTGCGACGCAGCAAGCTGATTAGTGAGCCCTTGGACGGTTTGCTCAAGATCGACTATTTTTCGTCCTATGGATACAGAAACCGGGGTCAAAGAGTTGTGAATCGGAATGATGATAAACATACCTGAGTCTGCTAATCGAATGTCTGCGCGTTGTGAGTCGACTGTCAACGAGGTGTGAGTGAAGAGAGACAACACGCACTTGTGGTTTCATCGCGTGCGCGAAGGGACCGATTGTCTTTTTCTAATGAAGCAAGCTGGTCACGTAGTCGTTTAATGGTTTCCTCGCGACTCGCAATGCTCGTTGCTGACGGGAATGAATAGCAGCACGGGGCAATCAGCGGGCTAGTAAACACACCTGGACTTGCATTCCGAACATGTAAGGGCTCCACCGTGTCTCCGAGATCAAACTTTTCTGGCCTTGAGCGGCGTGGTTCTGGTTCCAGGAAAATCTGTTTGAGTCGAATAAGTAATGACATCTGATAAAAGTTGTGAAACTTACGGGCTCGCGGTAGCGTGAGGGAAGGATGTCCAAAAGATGTTCAATGATGATTTTGTTCCCTGGAGCAACCGCAATGTCGTAGTATGGTGAGATGGCCATGGGCGAGATGGAATTGGAGCGAGACATTTTGATCGTCGCAAGGTGTTTGTGGGATGTAGTGTCCCAGAGTGAGAACGACGAAAGTCCGGAGGTTGCGATGAACCTGTCGTTGGGTGGCAGTGCGATATAGTCTGCTTCGCGAATGTTCCATTTTGAGAGTGTTGTCCGAG
>JBBPNG010000304.1:0-27510 GCA_038091095.1 Leccinum incarnatum
GGGAATGGTTCGTCGTCCGAAGCTGCATTCATCGATTGTCATCCGACCCCGGGTGCTGAAGCAACGTGGAGGGAAAATATTTGCCGTACTTATTCTCCGCGGGCGCGGGAGCGCACCCAGTGGGCCGAGCCGCTGGGATCTGGATTCTAAATAATGCGAAATGGCGACGGCACTGTGAGTCATGGAAGCGGTTGGGTTTGGAGCCACCGAGTCATTTTCGAAAATGTGAGGTTCGGGGCCAGACCTGAGGAAAAAAGAATTTACTAAATTATTGTCCGTTCGTTTTATCGAACGGCCTGAGCGGCGGTGTACATGCAGCCGAATCCTCAGTCAGATACTCGATGTGTGACTCACCACCTCTGAGCACGGACGATTACGGACTCGCCAACTACCTTGATTGCTTGCTTGGGATCTGGATCGTCTGAGTGTGGAGGGCTCGACCCTTTGAACGGGGTATTGCATTTACTAGTACTGTACGGTATGTTCTACCGTGATGCGGCGAAGTTCGCGAACCAACCGAGTAAGGGTGCGCCATGATCGCGGCACTCCCTGGTTTGCAGAGCACCGTGGTGGCTGGCAACGTTGCGCCGGTTGAGGAGGGCCTGGAGGCGGGCACACTGAATGGAGCAAATTAACTCCCAAACGTCGGGCGAGGCCAACCACGAGGCGTCCTCGAGGCCGCTCTATGAGTCAAGTTGCAATGTGAAGGACCGACGTTTGCCTTGTTGTAGTAAATGATTACAGCAATCGTCGGTCTTGCCGACGGCGGACCGGACCACGCTGTTATCGCATTTTTGCGTTCTTTTTTCAAAAATGTTTTGTCTGATTCTCAGTTGGTGGAATTTCAACAGGCAATGACGTTGATTTGACTGAAGCGAGGGAAATATCCGCACCTCTGGTCGAGATTATATTTTATTGCCGACAAATTCTGGGTAAGCCCGGCTGTTTGAGTTAGTCAAAAAGGCGGTCGTAGTGGGTGGGAATTGACCAGACCCAGAAAGCTCGACTCTTCCATTCCGTTGTCGCAGTTGCCAAAGAGAGAATAAAGCACTACTCCTCCTCGGTCGACCTGCTGACTTGATATTCTAAACGCTCTAACACCGTTTCGTGCGTACCTTCCTTCATCGCTTTCCCATCCTGATACATTGACATTTCGTCCTCTGCAGCAACAACACTCTACTGTTATCCTTTGATCGATACTCACAATGCCCGCGATCCGCGAACATGACCTCCCTCCGTGCGACTTGGACGACGACGGTGCGCCCTTTTTCCTCGCATGATTCTCGTCGAAGTGAAACTTATCATTACCATCAGACGGGATGCCTGCTCTCGTTGACAACCCGAATCCATCGATGACGTTTACCTTCTTCACCGACATGACACCCATCACTGCCCTGAGCGCGGATCCCACCGTCCCGTTTGAAACCGTCTGGGAGAACCAAGTTCCGACGTCTACCTCTCTCTTCGAGTTCGCCGAACTACCCGAGGCGGCCAATTTCACGACGTTGCAAGCACCCGCTGCCGACCGCGCGGGACACGGCAAGAAGCGAGACGCCTCGTACATCCCACGTCCGCCCAACGCCTTCATCCTCTTCAGATCGTCTTTCATCCGCAGCCAACAAGTCCCGGAGAAGGTGGAAGGAAACCATAGCACACTCTCCAAGATCATCGGTAAGTCATTTTGGGCCTTGTCATTCTGGAAAATGTAATGGCATTCGTGACGGTATTTACAGGCAAGTACTGGAAGACGCTTCCTCGCGAAGAGAGGGAGGTATGGGAAGCGAAGGCCCTTGTCGCACAGGCGGAACACAGAAAGCGATACCCCGACTGGCGTTTCAGACCCGGAGCGAACGCGCTCGCCAAAATCAAGGTCAAGGACGGACCCCAGGCCCCCAACAATAGAAAACGAACAAGTCAGGCTGGACGAAAAGTCAAAGGAGATCCTGCAGGCAAGAAAGCGAAAAGCGGCGACGAAAGATGCACCATCATCGCCGATCTCCTGATGGAAGGGAAGACAGGGATGGATCTAGAGAACGCGGTGAGGCGATGGGAGGACACTGCCGGTAGAGGTGGTGGCGCCTGCAAGGACCGAACGAGGACCGGGAAGGAGGACGGAGATGAACATGGAGAAGTGGCGTTGGCAAACGAAGTCGAGACTCACGAAATGGTCGTTTCCAGCGCTCGCCCCGAAGCTCTCGATCCAATGAACGACCCAGGGTCCACTCGAGCGAATAGATGCGATGGTTGTACCCTGCCTCAGACCCGTGCTCTCACTCCAGACGCCTCTCGCGGCGACCGTTTTCGGATCCCGCTCACGGGCATGTTCAAACGTTCGTTGTCTGCTCCGGCGGGTCAATCCACTCCAGACCAGGTATCCTCTCACCATCGTCAGAGCTCGCTTGACAGCGTCTTCGCCAACGTCTCGTACGACATCTCGGAGTCTCAACATGCTCCATCGCTCGGTGCTGAGCAAACAGAAGACCTGGCTAATGCCGTATCGGCGGATGCCATCGGATGTCTGTCCCCCCTGGTTCTTCCGTCCATTCTTAGGGAAGGCGTACCGGCGCGTTGGAACGACGTGAGTAAACTGATCACATATCGGTTATCAACATTTATATGCCAAGCACGTAATTATTACAGCCGTACAATCTCCTTGAGACATCGATAGGACTGCCGCCCTCGACTACCGACTGTACGGGGTTAACATACGCCCTCCACATCCCCTCCTCGCCCGTTTCGCCCGTCGAGGACCAATCGTTTGCGGGATACGACTTTTGCTCGGCGGCTAACGCGGCAGACTTTGACAAAGCCTTACCACCCGCGTATACCCGAGACGCGCACAACGCGTATCAGTGCACGCCGAAAAGCTGGGCTGACTGCGGCATCGTGCACCACGACGAGCAGATGATGCCCATCTTTGTCAACCAGTACGCAGGTACGGCGAACGTCTATGACTGGTGCGCGCCGCACTACTCCACGTACACGACGGTGGACGAGGACGTGACTCACACTTCGTTCCACCACAACTACCCTGGCAACAGCGGCGACCAGTTTAGCGATTACTTGCGTTTTCAGAACGCGGAATGCATTCCTGCCGTGGCATACTGATAACTTAAAGGTAAAAAGAAAATCAGAATCAATCTTTCTTCGAGCGACTCGACTTTGTATTAGGGATGTGTTACCCATTACCTTTTCTTTTTTTGCTTTTTCACGCTAGATTGATACCGCGATCCGATGATCCGTGTACCCCCATCTATGTTACCCTCACCCTGCACCTATGCTGTCTCACTGTCTCAAACACTTGTCTCACTCTCACGATGTTTTTCGGTTTGCCGTTTGCCGATGTCTGGCGTTTATGTGTTCCAACTGCTCCACCCATTTTGTGTTGTATGCGTATTTTTTTCACAATGAAGAGTTGTAAGATAGCCTGTTGTTTTGATGTCTTTTTTCTCCTTCGGTTCGACCATCGAAACATGCGCAGTGCTGAAATGTGAATGTACTGTGTTGACGTTTATGGCCGTGAGAGGATGTGACAGTCGATCGGCCACTGCTAGCATACAACCATCCTCCCATTGACCAAATCGTCTTTTCGACTCAACCGAGCCTGCTCGGGTTCTCATGATTTCCTAATGTCTAGTTGTTTCTCGGCGTTACGGTCGGGTCGCTACAATTCGCTCAAGTCCTCGGCAATTACCTGTTATACTGGCAGGCTAAGACCGCTGAATGGATCATTTAGTACAATATTGCCAAGGGAAAGCTGGCGAAAGGTAACACAGTAATATCAACGTGGAGATCCCGTCGAGCTATCCTGGTATTACCGAATATTGTTGAGTTCTTTTTTGTCCTAATAGTCACGGAGCTCTCGATTGATATACTTCTGAGGGAGGGGATCGGAGAGCTTCGGCCTCTTCCATGGTGTTGGTGATTGAATTCACATCTTATTCCACTGGTGGCTGCTCTCGGTATCATGGGAGTAACTCCACTGCTCTGTATGGCGTGCACTCTAGCAGGCGACCTTTCCGCTGGAACTTGGCTCTTAGTTGTGCAGTTCCGTTTACTTTATGGGCGACGCACTCGTTGAGCATTGATCCTCGCACTAGGAAGTTCCAGTAACTGACTACTGCGTGCTACTGTGAGTTCTACTAATCCATAGACCTTTGATCACTGAACTCGGCGAGCATTCAAATTCTCGCACGACGTCCGTACCGTGGTACGTGTCACGCTCCGCTTTGGGAAAGAACTGAAAACGGAAATGTTTTTTTCAGCGTCTACCAGACAAGATTTGCTTTCGGAGACACTAGTACTGATCCGAGCCCACTGCGACATCGATCCCTAAAGCATCTGCTACGGGAAGACGAAGAGAGATGTAGGGAAATGTTGAGGCCCTTGCAGTTCTCATTGACGGGATTCCTACTATCTGACATGCAGCTTGTCGACCAAGTGCTAGGAGCTCAAGTTTACCGAAAGGGCCGAGGATCGATGGTCACGATGACGTGCCGTGTGTGCGTTACTTGCGTCATAATAAACCCTACTACGCGACAGCGTTGATCACTTGGCAATCCCTTCCACCCGGTCACACCGTGCCCAAGTTAACCGAGTTAGCGCCCATGTGATGTCGGAGAATGGGAGAAGCATACTTGAGATTCGATTCGGGATGTATGATTACTCGAGCTCCCGGATCTGGATGGATTGACACAGGAATCTTCGTGGGTCCATCAATGCAAATCCGGGGCAGTGAAATTTGAATGGTTTCGAAAACACATTGGGATCTTAATTTATGGATGTTCTGCGGTAACGCTCGTATATTTGTGATAGTAAGGGTCTCCTGTTGTCGTAAATTTCGGACGTTGAATCCGTTTAGATGGGATCAGCTCAGAAATCTGGTTCGAGCGCATCGCTTCGCGGGTATCCTGAGTACACAAACGCGATGCCTCGCAGCGTGATTGGGAGGATTGAAGGCTCCATCCTGTCCTCGAGGGTGATTGGCATCTCGAGATATGTCGGGAATTCCACTGGCAGCGTCGACGGTGACCCGTTGACACATGAGATGTTACATATACCAGGTAAACAAATCATCAAAGGTCGACGATCTGATCCATTGTAGCGTGTTTTATGCATTTTCTCAAAACATTCGGGTTGCCTTTCAGGTCCGCACGCTAACGTCCGTGGCGTTGACACCAATTCCAGGCCTCATGGGCCAACATGAAGTCCTACAAGGCCAACGACAAGGGTAAACAGTTTATATGCTGTCGGGAGAGAACACACAGCAGCATTTTGGTTGGCCGAATGTCGGTGGGGATGTGGCAGCCTGGGGGATGTTCATCATAAGTTAGGAAACCTGCAAGACTCCACTGAAAGCAGATACTGCCTACCCAGAGATGTTCCTTTATATCGAATCGACTGAGGGACTCGGATGCTTAGAATGAAACGAACGGGAATGCTTCAATTTACTGAGAGATATCTGTCTCTCTACCGGGCCTGTCGTGTTATTTGACCCATCTCTTTGAGCCCTACTAGGGTCACTTTCATTTCTATGGTTGACAGATTGCAATTGTGTCGGTGGAAAGCGCATGCCTAATAGCCAACGAAAAGGGTCGCATTCGCGGCGGATTGAAAAGACCCACCGTCCTCGATGTGCAGCGAAGAACGAACCCATCTGACGGCTTTGGGAGGATCAACCCAGTGCAAGAGAAAGAACAAAGCTGCATACTTATTCCGAGGCAGCAGTCATCGGTCCGGCCGGGCCCGGAAAGGAGTATACACTGCCATGACTGTGGCATGAGTCATGAATCATTAATCATGATTGGAACGGTGAATGTTGCACGACGTGCCTGGTGGACCAGGCCCCAGGCCCGGCGTTGGAATGTAGACATCCAGAACAGCGGCAGTGGTCAGGGGTACACATCGAGTCGCACATACGGCACTTGACAGTCAGTGACTACATACCTTTCAGAGTGGACGACGCCGATGATGATCCAGGTATGGAGTGTTGCCGGAAGCTCACAGAAGAGCAGAAAGAAAGGTCATCCAAGGTGCGTTTTCCAGAGGATATCATAGTTGTGGATGAACTTCGAAGTCGAAGCTTCCAGTGAACGAATTCTCTTGGGCGTGTTATCGGTTCCTAGGCTCTGTAGTAATGTGATCAAGATTTTCCACTCATTGCTATGTCGGCGTAACATCGCGGGAAAGCTTTTCGATTCGCGGCCTTCGTTACCTGCCTTTGGGGTGCTTGCGCTCGAATGACGGCGCCACGTCCGAGTCACATCACAGGAACAGCTCGGGTGCTGGCGAGAACTTCACATCAAAGTGAATTTGAATGAAGAAGAAAAGGATGGATTTGTACATAACCGTTGACATACGGACTCTTGATCGGCAGTGGCAACGCATGGACAGGTCCGCTGAGGGATTTGGACAGGACCTCCCTTACATGAGTACTACGTTCGCACGCCGGGACAATCAAACAGTGGGACTGGTCATGCCACATGGACGATTAGACTCGACTGTCAGATTTCCAACGGCGACTCGTGCGACTGCGTGAGTCACGGACTGCTTCCCAACCATTCGACATACACTGTCTATGTGGTTTGGTGTCAACCAGGTACGGATTGTGGGACAGGTCAAGACAAGACTCATCTTGAATCTTGATGGTCAAAGCGGCAAATCCCGTTCAGCTTGCTGCAACCAGTGGATGCGTTTCTCTTCTGGCCGCTGGAATCAGTAGAGAGGAAAGTACCTACACTACTCCAGCCTCAAAGTTGTTGGAATCCACGGTCCATGGGATTGCGCAAGGATGACAACTTGATTGTCTTCTGCGACTAGGCTGTTTATTTTTATGTCTTTTAGAAGATCCTGTTTGTTCGGCACTGGGCGCTCGTCTATGATGGGGGATCAGCAACTGCATTAGTTCCCAAGTTCCAACTACAAGGCTCCGGCAGTTCTTCATCGCGGGTCAGATCTCGAATTCTGGTCTCCCTTGCTAATTATACCACGTCCCTCTCCCAGAGTGCCTAGTTCTATGTCTAGCACAACGTCTCCAGCGCAATCTCTGCGCCGTGAAAAACTATAATGAGTTGCATGCCAACCAGGACACACTGCCACAGGAAACATTTCCTGAATCCATACTATTTTCCTCCTAGTTATGCAGCATTACTCACCCCTCACCCCGAAATTGGACCTCTGGAATATTTGAAGTTGACATGCGGCTGTGGGTGTTAGCCGACTGGAGCAAACTCTCCGGTTCGGAAGCAACTTGTGATACTGATATAAAAGGCAAATTGTGGCGCCGGAAGTGGGAGTCATGTGATCTACTTATCCGGTCGGAGTTGCCAAATCTAGAGTTGGTGTTGTAGGCGTTTCGAATCAAGCCGGTGGGTGGGTTGAAGCCGGGGATAGTAAATCAGACTTGCCTGGGTATGGAAGCCTCGCCCGCGTACCGGCCATGGCTTCTATTGGGTGCGCGTGCCGTCCCCTTCGATAGATAGATGGGCCTTACATCTTATCAGGACCCTGAAATTACCGTGTACGTGACTCGTTACATATAAATCCTTCTTACTTACCCATAATACCTCCCTCTCTTCGCTTCGTGTCCCCTCCCCCCGTTGATACGCTCTCCTCCTTCCCTGGCACCGTCATACCTCCAACCATGCCCGCAGAGCGATTCCGGCAAGCGAAGTGTAATGTCCTTGACGGTGCGTTTCCGCTGACTGTCCTTGCCTCGTGTACCGGCCAAATGACGTTTTGTAGGCGCTCAGTTCTCCTGGGCCGTCACAGTCGAGCCTCGTTCCCCCCCAAGCGTCGCCTTCGCGCCTAATCTTACCCCCGTGACTTTCAATGACCCTCACTTAAGCGCAGAGCCGAGCTTCGAACCCATCCTCTTCCCTTCCCCCGGTGCCGAAAGCTCCCCGCGCCGTTCGCCGCATGGCAAAAAACGCGGGGAACATCACATACCGCGCCCACCGAACGCGTTTATCTTGTTCCGATCTTCCTTCATTAAAAGCCAACATGTCTCTACCGAGGTCGAGACCAATCACAGCACGTTGTCCAAGATCATTGGTCTCACGTGGCAGAACATGCCCCACGACGAGCGCCAAGTTTGGCATGCCAAAGCAAAGAAGGCTTTAGAGGAGCACAAGCAGAGATGGCCGCAGTACGCCTTTCGACCGTCCCATTCCAAGTCCAAGGGGGGGACAGAGAAACGAAAGGTTCGAGAAGTCGAGCCAAAAGACTTGAAGCGCTGCGCCAAGATAGCAGAACTCCTAGTTGAAGGCAAAAAGGGCACAGAGCTCGATGCCGCCATCCAGGAGTTCGATCGGACCCATGTCCCCGAAATCGTCACTCGGTTCGAAACGCCCATCACAGCCGGTTCATACCGTAGATCGTCCTCAGCACCCGTCGATGACTCCAAGCTTGAGAAACCGATAAATTCTTCATCCTTGCGTCGCATACGGTCAGTCAGCAGCCAACCCCAAGCGAGACCTGCCGCGGAACCAAAGGTACCCGCACCACTGGCCTCCTCGCGCAGCTGCCCCGATCTTTCTGGTTTACATTCGTTTGTTCCTGAATGCCCGTTCTCTACAAGATCACAGCCTTCGTTTGTGAGTGTCTATGGTCGAGCGCGGGCTTCCCGTTAACCAATGTGCCTAGGACCTCGACCCCTTCGCGTTTGATGTTGCATTCGGGGATCCAATATTACCAACGAGCACCAGTCTTGGCAGCTATCCTGTTGCAGATAGCCGAGTTCAAACACCTACGTTATGTCTCGATATAGGGTATTGTGGCGATTGGACGCCCGCCTCATCCCCATTCTCAAGTCTACCTGCGACACCACAAGCGCTGTCTCCATCCCCTGTCTTGGAATGTGCGCTGGACTCCGAGGATCCCTTCTTATTAAATCCATTCTCTGCCGTGTCGGATCAACTCCAGCCATGTGGTCAAGAATATTCAGCTGGACTGCTATTTTTTGATCATGAGAGCTCATCGCTTGACCCCCAGCACTCTTCGTTCGTACAACCGGATTTCGAATCGGTGTATCTCAAGGATCCGTTTTCGTTTGGTTGCCCGGAAAAATCAATGCCTGATGGAATGGGTACCGATCTGTCGATGTCAGCTTTTTTGACCTCGTTGGCCGCGTATTGACCCGCCACCCCGACTTCGGAGACGTTTGTCCGATACATGAAAACATGGGATACTTTTTCCCCGACATTTCCACGGATCCATTTTTTTTCTTCGGTCCGCTCATCGCCCGCCCGCACACGCGTTTTTTCATAGGTGTATTTTACTCGACCCTTTTCCTACCTTGTACCACAAACACGGAACTCCCGGCTGTACCTGTCTGTAACATCCCACCATTTCTGCCATCATCGCTCGGGTATCAGGCTCCAGAGATGCCTGTGCCCGGATCGCCGCGCATACATTGACACGACACGCTCCACCACTTCGTTCATTTTTTATTCCAGAACATTTGATGATACCTCTGTTCTTGGGTTTGTATATAGTTATATCTAACTAGTTATCTGTAGACATAGTTTTACCCCTCACCTCCACTCCACATCCCATTTACTCTCCCTTCACTCTCCGTTCCCGATTTCCCACGACGTCACGCCACACCTGTCTTTGGCAGCCTCTCCCTTTTCTTTGTTTTGGGTTTGGTACGAGTACAAGCAGTCGATGTGACGAGTATGTAAGAATTTTGAGACGCTCAAAGCGAAATAGGAAGTACCCTCTGAGAGGGAGAATAGAGATTGTTCTGGTATTTCCCCGCCCGCACCCGGATAAACACGAGGCAATAATTATCCTTGTTCGAAGATTCAGACTATAGATGGAGTACACGTCATCCGCGCTTTCGTTGCGTCTTTTGCGTCTTTGTTTTACGCAATGTGGGTAGAGAGCTTGGAGAATGTCGTCGTGGTGC
This sequence comes from Leccinum incarnatum, assembly GCA_038091095.1. Taxonomy (NCBI): domain Eukaryota; kingdom Fungi; phylum Basidiomycota; class Agaricomycetes; order Boletales; family Boletaceae; genus Leccinum; species Leccinum incarnatum. The sequence continues at coordinate 9,911 of JBBPNG010000304.1, forward strand.
TTACTGCAAATGTGTTCGCTCCCGACCGCCCGCCCGAGGTTTGAATCGAACCGGCTTGGACTCTGTGCTGGTCGAATGGGGTAATCCACTGGCATCTGCATGCTCTTCTGGCAAAATGCAAGGTTCAGGCAGAACGCACGTGCAGGTTTAGAGTTTTTTTCCATGTGCTCCCTCGTCTCGTCTGCGACTGGTTTATCGTGTCGTCACGCCACATTTTTATATATTTATATTAGATCTCATTAGATTTCATATCCACCTGCATTCTTGAAACTGAATTGGCGGAGGACAGAATGTCATGGTGAGAAATCGATCTCAGAGACGGAGGCAGTCTAAGAGAATCTGAGAGCGAGTGACTAGCTGACAGAGGACGGAAAAAAGGACGTCAGAACGACGTCATCCGAATCATTATCATGCGGCATGGCTGAAAGCGCTCATGGCCGATTTCCACGCCCATTATTGCATAGACCGACTCACCGGTGGAAATAAGAGACAGAGGCCGAGCCGCCGCGGGGTCCGTTCACTGTGGATGGGATGCGGCATTGGCTATAGTATAGGGTTTGGGCGTACAGTGATATCGATGCGACCATGGGCCGCCGCATCAGCAATGCTGTATGAATGAGTATCCAACTTGGAGCTCAAGGTTCTACTAACCGCTTCCCGTCGCTGCCCGTTATAGGACTTTCGTTCACGATGCACACCAACCCATCTCGTCGGCCGCCGGAGGAACCAGTAGTTCAGCAGACGAATGGCTCGAGTTCCCCCTTCCCCCCAAAGAGGATTTAAAGGGAAATAAACCACGGGGTTCTACAACATGCCGCATCATCTGAATCAAGATTACTCAACTTTCTCTGTTCGCCGAGGGGATGAAAGAGATGAGTAAACAAGACAAAACAGGTCCCATGACCATCAATCCCTTGTTCCACCTCGTGTGCGCGCGAAGTTGAGTAATTCCACTTTGTTGTGAAACGTGTACTTATGTAAACCAGAAAAGAAGATTGATCCTTACCTCCAGGCTCTATGTGGGGGAAAGTCTGGACCTGAGGGAGAAGGGGCCATCGGCGTTCTGCATATGACCCGCACGACCCATGATATTGCGTTCGTAGGGCGGCGGTCGAGATAACGCGATCATCTTAATGATAACACCGAGTTTTTCGTTGGGGACTCAGGGTAATTCCGCACGGCAACCCCAGACAGCGATAAACGATAGTTCAAATCTGCTCAGATCCGACGGATAGCAAGTCTGTCTTCGCCCACGGGAATACACATAGAAGTTCGTCCACGGACCTGGACCGTTTCGTCATACCACTTCGTACGTCATCGTCATGGGACCCAAAGAAATCTTCGTTCTCTTCTGCGATCCTGCCGCATCAGCGTGGGTGCATAGAAAGTCAAAAGAAATCACCACCGCAGTACCGCCGCAGTACCGCCTTCGCCTTATCCGTCACTCAAGTACTCACTTGCCAACTTCCCACTGCCAAGCTTCCCCAACTTACGTTGACGAAGTGTAAGTTCAATCAACGAAGCAAGCCACTAGTTTGCGTCAGTGGGCGCACCAATAACAAGCTTCTGTGTACTGCCAAGAAGGGACTGGAGGACTGGACTGAACGTGAATGCATTTGAACACCGACACAGAGCGCGTCAGTTCCCGCGCCGAGCGCGGACGGGACGGATCATATCACGGTTTGGGATGATGGGTTTACCCGCCGGGCAGGGCAAGGCGGGAGTGTGTTGGTCACTAGTAGCCGTCCCCGTTTCCCAGCCTGAGCTGAGGCCCAAACTCTGAGTCTCGGAAGCAGATAGCCGAGATGTTTGATTTACAGGGCCCAGGAACTACCAGCTAGCAAGTCAGGAGTCGGCGAGATGTGCGACATCGAAACTCGAGTCGGTCATTCTTGTCCCGGACCGGGATCGTCTACTGATGGAAACGATCGTGATATGCGTTCAATATTATACTTGAGAATGCATGCAACGCTGTTCGCCCTCAGCTACTGCATCAACGAACGAGGCCCTGCTAGCATATCTCGTGCAAAGAAATGTCGCATAGCCCAAGTAGAGTTCTTTTGACTGGGTTTTATTCCCTGACACGAGCGATTGATATCACCTGTCACGGCGCATGCTTGTGTCATAATAGCGGGCATGACAGCTGGAAGACGTTTATTGGTTAGTAGGTCCATCCTATGATATACGTTATTTCTCGCTGACCTTTCCCTACTCAAGTTAGCACTGCGGTGCGTGCGGAACATCGCACACGTTCTCTTGGATCCGGGTTTGGGTCCGTTCCTTTTTTTTTTTTTCCAATTATTGATAGGCTGCGCGTCACTTGATCAACCGAGAGGAATAATCCGTAGGTGATTGCACCAACTTGGCCGTTCCAAGGACAACCTGCCGGGCAGATACACCATTCCAAGTGCGTTCAGGACGTTGGAGAGCTCGGCAGGCGGAGAGGTAGTGTTCGAGCTAAGGCGTCAGGATCGGGGTCCAACGAGGGGCGAAGCGGCTCGAGTGAGATGCCTCTCAAGAAACCGAAAACTAAACATACCGGCGGTCAGGAAAGAGGATAGTGGATTCTTCGCCCTTCAGGCGGTCTGGGGTCCTGAAACCGGAGGCTCTCCGGTGAAGATAGTCGACGTGTTTGGCACGGAAATGATTCTAAACACTCGCTCGATTATTTGAACCTCCTCGTAAGCGGCTCGCGCGTCAGCGGGCTGTTACTGAAATCGCAGGACAGACCAGATATCACTTTCAATATTATCTCCCGTTGCAACACGAAATATCATACCGAGCATTTACCATGCGGCAAAATCAGATCCGCCTCACCATCTCCCTCCCGTGGAGAGTATTCCAGAGGTCCGGAATATGGCTCAGAGGGAGGTCGGATACGACGAACAGCAAAATATATCCAGCGACGACGCCAGAGTCGGAGATCGTTAACTCCAGTTTGTACTTATAACCTCGAACAATCAAAGGAATGAGTTGTCATCAATGTAATGAGACAGCCAATGAAGATACTTCGGAAGTGTTCATTTGAGAGGTACAGACCTCATTGAGTTCGTGACGGCCGGCGTGCTCATCTTCACTTTGGTATCTCTTGGATGTCATGGCTTGCACCAACCTGAGCGAAGCAGAGCTTTACAGCATTGGCAATGGCACCGCGTGAGTTTTGTTTACCAGCCTTTTCACAGTCGACTCCTTCGGCGTGGGAAACGGAAGTAAACGCGTAGATGCAGTACTAAAAGGCCATGGAGAACTCGTGTATGACCGTGTAATATTCGCTGAGCTGAGCATTATTAGGGCAGGTGTAATAGCCTTTGAAGTTTGGAGTTCCGTCTTCGCCTTAGAAACAGTGACTTCACGAGAAGGTTCAATTCAAACTAAAAACGCGACGCACCGCAACAACCAAGTGGCCACAATCTCATAGAAGCCTGTTTACTCAGTGGGCTCCCTCACGGTTTCTGCTTGGGTACTGGGCTTCGAAGCACCTGGGTTTAGGTCTCGCGAGACGGAAGTCATGGTAGCGTTGACCCGCTTCTATCCGGGGTATGCCTTTTTAGGTTTGCTCAGCCAACTGGATACTCCGAGAACGAGTCACTTCAATAACTTTTGACGCCAATGAGCGACTCTCACCATCAATACTAGTAGGCGTCGTCAGTAACATTTATTATTTGGTGATCGTTCGCTAAACTCGATTGCTTAGGACTTGGAAGTCTAGACTTCCAGCGCCGCTCCAGCAACATACCTCCTTGATCAAGCAGGCGGACCTCCGTCGGTTCAATTGCGATCCTCTTAGCCTGACACAGCAATCCGAGCGGTTCCGATAAATCCAGATCCGACTCTCATTCCTTCCGTAAAGTTCACTTTCACCATGGCCAATCCTTGGGAAGTCTGGGGCGACATGCCCGGGCTCGTCGACGCGAACGGTGCGAGTTCTGGGGCGCCTCGCAACATCCCGCCTCCTACGGGTGCGGCTATGATGCCGCCCACCGCCAATAGGCCACCGCCACGCACGGCACCCCCGCCCACAAATATGCAACAGTACCCTTGGGGCACGCCATACCCCCAGTATGTGTCAGATGTGTCCCTGGTCTTCTGCTCAGCTCGCTCATCCAATCATGCTTCTATTTCCACAGGCAGCAGGATCTGTGGGCCTCATCGCGCCAGTATTACGACCCTTCAGCTTATCCACCCAAATCAGCGCCGAGTCCATATATCCCCCGCCAACCTCTACACACTCCGATGCAGCAATCGCATAGTCCGTTTACGCATCATCATCACCATCAGCCTCACCAACCGCAAAGGATGCCAAACCCGAACCACCCACCGCCAAACGCTGGCAAGCGGCCAAATCTCAATCACAAGCAGTCCCCATGGCCGTCGCAGGGTGATCTGTCGCCCCTGGATCTTCCCACCAGGATGCCGGACGTTCAGATGTTTACTCCCCACGCTCCCGACATGCACACGCCCTCATCGTCCCTATCGCAATCGATCTCTTCCAGATCTAACATACCGCCTGGGGTGTACCAGGAGCGCCCCCAGCAGTGGAGAACCGATTTCAAATTCAAATCTAGCTTTGCGTCCATGTTCCGCAGCAAGTCCTCCAACACCGCACGGAGTTTGGACAGTTAGTTCCAGTCCCTTTTTGTGACTTGCTGTGTCTCTTATTTTACTTTTTCGCATTTCATCGAGCGCTGACCGTTTGCAGATATGGTCGACAGCTCTAAACTGGAACTTCATCCGTTCCTCCGCTACAGCAAGTCGCGCCCGATGACGATATACGATCTGCGTCGCGAGCCCCTGACACTCGTGTTCCGCGAACTCGGCAGACCGCCGTTCGCAGACGACATGGACCACTCAGTGACGTACCCGCCCACCAAGTACATGCGTATCTACCACTCGCGCCTGCCTTGGTACCTCGATATCAGCGCCAACGGTGCACCGTACATCTCACTCGCCGACTTTTACCAGCAGCTCTTTTCCGCGCTGGGCAAGCAGATATCCAAGCACGATTTCTACAACAACGAGCTGGACGACGAGGACCGAGAGGTGTTGACGCACGCGTACCTCGATCGCTGTCGGTCGGACGGTGACCGAAAGGAGGGCGTCAAGCGCGTCGATTTCCTGCGCGGGAGGTTCGAGTGGATGGGGTTGTCCCCTGGTAAGAATGGGATGTGGCGCCTGAAGACAACCTAAGTCAAGTTGGTTTTTTTCGATTTACATGCATGTATACCTTAGTTTTTTTATTTCATCAGCTACTCAGCCTTTTCTTGGTTTGTGGTTCCTTCCTGCCCTCACATAGACATACGATATCACGACCTCAAAGTTTCAACATGTACACGATATGAATTACGACCCTCCGGTGCTCCTGCCTATAACGGCAATGCCATCCAAATTATACGAGTTACATGATTATCCAGTCATCCAGTCTGAATGCCTTGTGACAAAGCTGAACCTTCCGAAACTAATCGGGGATCAGCGTCACGCAATCTTTCCAGGCGTACACCACCCAGGCCACTTGCCGTCCGCGACGAACCCTCGCAACCTCGGCACATCCACTTCGATCCACAGCCTCACGACCGGAACGCGCGTCCCCTCCTCCCCCTCTTCCTCCGCCTTGTCCTCCTCCTCCTCTGATGACGATGACGACGCACGGCCACCACAACTCGCCGTAAACATTTTCGACCGCCGGTCAAGCATGAGCTCGCTCGCGACGTCCCCACCGATCCGCAATTCCCGTAAACGCGGCAGCTTGTCCAGCACGACGTCCAAGGCGCGCTCCGAGTGTTGTCTGCGCCGTCCACAGCCGTAGCCGTTGATGACTCCAGTACTGCCGAGTCTGCGGTTGATGACCTTGCTGCTGACCCCTTTACTTCCCATGATCTTGCCATTGCCAGCCCCACTACAGACACCGCCCATACCACCGCCCCCTCCGCTGACACAGCCATTGACACCACCGCGGACGCCAACAAGAATGAGGTTTCCCCGCTGTCGAAAAGGCGGAAGGGCAACGTCCCGCACAGTCAGAGACACCAAGCTCTGCGAAACCACAAGCAAGAATGCAGCGAGCCCTGCGTTGGTGATGCCCCCGACTGTGTCCAGCACCAAGCGCTCAAGCGTGCTCGTCCTCCTCGCGATCGCGTTCGAGTTTGTGCCCGTACAGCCCTTGCCCACGCCTCCAAATAGGTGGACGAGATCCCGGTCGCTCACGTACGACCGGCACAATACGAGCTGCGTGAGGGCACACGCGGGTGCGGGGCGCAGCGCCCAGTGGAAACGCCAGATGCCAAGGGCTGCTGGGACGGTGCCCGCCTGGAGGTGGTACACCTTGAGCGACTTGAGCGCCGGCCACCGGGCCATGCACCGCGCGAGCTGCGCAACGCTGAGCATGCGCGCCTTGTCTCCCCCAGCTCCCCCATGTCCATTACTTGGCCAGCGACACTTGGTGGGGGGAAATCCCATCACCGGTCCCTCCTCCTCCTCTTCCTCCTCTGTGGGTCCAATCGAAAACGTCCTGAGGTGGTGAAGCCCAGTCAGGACGGTGAAGAGCGCGTCCGCCTGGCGCGGATCCGGGCCTGGCTCGTCCAGCTGCCCGAGGTGCAAACATTGAAGATTCTTGGTCACGCGGAGGATCGCGACCAGCGCCTCCATGAAGCGGGCCGGGTCCTCGCGCGGGGGCTGACCGAAGACCACGTTCTCCCAAGTCCGTTTGGACTGGGACTCGCCGAGGTTGTTCGTGGTAAGGCGGCGGAACGCGCGGCCGAGGACGGGTTTCGTGGTCAGCGCCTTTGCGAGGGCGTACGTGTCCAGGAGATGTCGTGAGTGGTACCTATCGTCATCGTCGCAGCCGTCCGAGAAGCTCAGCCTGGATTGGAGAACGTGCATTGCGCACGACCAAGTGCGGCATACCTGTGCGAATGAAAGGAGATCGTCGTGCCAGGTGCTACGGAACTCGTCATCCTCGAATGTTTTGATCAGCAGTTCAGTCGGGAGGCAACCGTTGGTGAACTTTGGGCGTGCAGATTCGGGTGGGAGAACGCGGACAATGCGCGTCGTGATGAGCTCGATTTGAGTCACGGGGTTGGTTGGCACAGTGTGTTGTTCGAAGGTTCCTGACGTGACCGAGGTGCACAGTAGGGTGGAGTGGGTGAAGGACAGGGACAGGGACGAGGTCTCAGAAGTCAACGCGAGCTCGTGTTCGAGCAGGACAGTGATGGAATCGCGGCGGAGTTCCTGGGTGCTGTCTGAGGAACGAAGGGCGAGGACACCAAAAGGCGGCTTGGAAGCCGAAGTTTGACCGACTGTCACTTCGAACGCGACCGTTAGCTTTGGAAGAGTGGACGCATTCTGTGGTGCATGTTGAACTTGGCTTCTGAACGAATGGATCACCGATCCCAGTGGTTGAATGTCCTGACGAAATGAATGTAAATCAAATCTTTTTTCTATTCTTCGCCAGTAACCACTGGGAGAACATACCCAAACGTTAGAGCGGGCATCTTTGAGCGACGACTTGCTGTAGTACAAGAGGATACGAGCGCTGGAAAAAAGACGCCTCGATTCGCCGTCAAACACGACGAAGAGCGTCGTCTGCCTCGGCTGCCATACGGGGAAGTGGAAGCGCTTAGGCCCGTCCCAGTGGTAATCGTAAAACGAGTAGTCCCTTCCGACCTGAGCGGCGGCGGGAGACGACCTGTCCGAGGATCCCTTCAAGTTCTTGACCTGGTCCAGTGACGGTTTGAACATGGAAAAAGCATGGAAGCCGACGGGCCCAGAAGCAACGATTTAGTTTAGTGTCAACATAACGGCTAACGAGTGACGGAGTTCACACCGGTGGTCTAGTGTGACCCTAGCACCGGATCTGTTACTCCGAATCGACTTGGACTGGCCCCAAGGCTTGAGTCCAACTGCGATACTTGAATCTATATCTGTTCCAGGCCCGTCGACGCTGGCAATGAGTTCAGTCAGTATTGTATGTACCAACGTCTTGCTTTGCCACATCACGGTAGATTTACGAGATTGAAGAAGAGAAGTCAGCGTCGTGAGGGGAAACTCGCTCGATCCGGATTGGTCAGGCGTTAACTATAACCAAAACGAGCATAGAAGTTCTGCTGAGCGCACAAAAGACCGCAACCTCAAATTTTTGGAGTGCGGTATTCAAGTCCAGAACAAAATCCGTCAGGAAAGTCCACGTATTTGCTACCCACGTCTAAGCTAGAGCCAAGTAGTACGAGAGTGGCTCGGTGACGACCTCTACGTAAAATGTGCACATGACATCATTGGGGGTTGATAGACCTTATTACGATACTGTAATAACAAAAGTGAAAGGGAATCGAAAGAGTGAAAAAAATCCACTGTTCATTTTGGAACCGCTTCAACAGCAGGCTCGTGGGCAGTGTTGCGAGTTGTGCGATGCCCATGATTGCCCTCCCATTGGCCAAGTTGCCAACTTGGAGCGCGTCATTCGGATCTTCGCCACTTCAATCTTCATCTGACCATTCCCCTCCTCTCTCTGACTGAGAGACATATATTCTGTTGGTGCAGTGGTAAATCCAAGACGGCCGTTCAGGCGGCCACCCGTAATGTGGATCTCCACTTACACAGCATCACGCAGATATGTACACAAGGAAGCACGGTTCAAGAGGGGAGTGCGACGATAGCAAAAACTACTACGAAAGGCATATATGTACCATGCATGAACGACGTCAGTCAGGCTAATGGATCAGATCGTAAGCAACAGAATCATACACTGCATGTCCCGCGCTGCTGCGATTACGATATTTCTACAATCCCGACGCGGATTTCCTTGGCAGAGCTGATGCGGCGTTCAAGCCCTGGCAACACGATCTCGTGCTCAGCAGCGACCCGCTTGTACTCCCCATGCGATTGTTGCTCCAGCAATAGAGCATGGAATGGCTGTTGCAAACGGACGACGAGTTGCAATGCGCGGGTATAGTCATCCATTGTGGCGACGGGTCCAGCATACAAGGGAGGAGTGGCCGCAGTGGGTGCAGCTCGAGACTGAGAATTCGCTTCGGCCTGCGAACCAGACCACGACTCCGATTCATCGCCGCTATCCGATGCGCTTCCCCAACCGACCTCGTCTAGTCGACTACGGAGGTCGCGGATCCAGGGATGGGCGTAAACGAGCTTGCGCGGCTCTGCCAACGAAAGCGTGTTCGATGTCCGAAATTCGACATGGCCGATCCCCGACACCCGAGCATCGAAACACTTGCCTTCACCGATCTCAGCATCAAGTTTCTCAACGAATTTCTTGACTGGGAACAAGATACACGGGAGGTATAGTCTCCGGTCGGAAAATCTCGCTAATGGCAGGCGCATGATTCGGTGATAGACAGTCATTGCCTCTGTCTGAGACATCGAACTTTTTAATTCTGAGACGCGCCCATCCATTTCGGCATCTTCAATGGCGAGCGAAGCTTTGGGGGGTTGAGGATGAAAGGAAAGGGAGACTGGGAGACAGCTATTGTACGATGAAGATAGTCCCGTCCAGCCAAGCACTGTTGCCTCGCCCGACCGAGCCATCAGCTCCTCAAACAGTTGGCACAACGCTGCTTCTCCTCCTGCTCCACGGTGACGCTCGAGAGCAATCATTTGTTTCATTGTATCAGCTGCGTCATCATAGCGCTCCAAAGCATGCAGTGCAGCATGCCTTCTTCCGTATCCCCAGGGACTTTGGGGGTCTGCCTCGATTGCCTGAGTGGTTGAAACTCAGTGTCATCACATAAGAAGATAGAAAAATCATACGTCATCAGCATCTTTCAATGAATCCTCCCATAACATTACTGTTGCGCGAACTGTGCTTCGTTTGACCAAGAGATACGAGGGGTTCGAAGGATTCAAAGACAATGCAGCAGAGTAGCGTGAAATGGCCTCTTCTGGATTCTTAGAACGCATTGCCACGTCGCCAATGTCTTCTAACATGTTCATGCATTGCTGAAGGTACTGCTGGATTTCAATACCAAGGCCATCAAATCTCCATCCAAAAATCTAATACTGTGGGTCAGGTTGGAGATGAAGTGAGAGTAAGCAGCTTACAAGTGAGATGACGACCAATTCAGGACAATGTTGAGGGACAACAGGTTCCCCTGCGCGCCTGAGCCTTTCTGCGGCCTGCTCATGGTCTCCTTCCTTCAACGACATTCCTGTGAGTATGATGTACATTCGGACCTGAATACGACCTGTTCATTATTTCATGCTGATCAAATCCTGGAATTTACATACCCGGACTGTGATATATATAGTCTTGTCATCCATAGCATCGATCAAGTCCTCGACTCGCGAAATAGCTTCATCGTGTCTTCCACACTGAAACAGGACGATGGCCTGCACGAAACCAAGTGTTAATGCAAATAGCGACGAGAAGTAGGCACGTGCCTTGATAAGCAAAACAAAGTTGCTTTCGGGCAAGGAACCATTAGTGAAGACGAGGTCAAATACACGCATGGCAGCGTCGTGGTCGCCATTGGCTGCGCGGGCTATTGTGATTGCAATCTGGCCGATTGTGGACCGCTGAACCTCGACAGACTTGATGTGCGATAATTAACACATGACGGACCAAAGACAATCGAAAGGCTACCTTTCTCGCATCATCTATAGCCAAGTTGTATTTCTTCAGACGGGACCGTACGAGGGAACGGTGAGCGAGGCACTGTGAATGATGAGAAGGATCCTGAATATCTAAGATCTTTTCTGTCAGGACTTGTTCGGTGCGAGTCAAGTCGCCTTGAGTCCAAGCTTTAAGTATCTCTTCGCTGATTTGCATGAGTGGAAATTCTGATACAAACAGATCAGAAGTGGCGAAGATAAACATCGTTTGACGCACTCACGATGCTGAGGAAACTAGGAGATTTCACACTTTAAGATTCCTCAATGTTTAGCAACAGAAACACTTACGTCACCTAGGTACGAGTCCGGAAGGACACCAAGAAGACTCCTCACGGTGACTTTCTTGTTTTTTTCGCCAGCGACAACGTAGGCGCCTTTAGGGGAGAGCGTTATAGAGTAGATTTCACTGGCGTGATTGATTATAGGACCAATTTGCTTGTATGTCGAGGCATCATGAAAAGATAGCGAAGTGTTTCTGGTGACGGCGATAAACTTTTGATTGGACGATGCTGCGATAGAAGAGAAATGATTGGAACTGCTACTGGTAGGAAGAGGCCATGTACTGAGCAAGGACCCTGAGGATGCGTCAAAACACTTGGCTTCGTTGGACGGCTCAGAGGCAGCGTAAATTTGACAGCCATCGGCTGACCAGGCAAGTGGTGAGGAGATCTTTTGCACGAATGAGCATGGGATGTCGAGCAATTGTTGGCCGTCGTCGCTGTTAAAGATTCTGATTGACGTTCCGGTCGCAGTGGCGAGACGGCGGTCGTACGGAGAGAACTGAACTGCAACCACTTTGGAGTCATGCTGCAGCGGGCCCAGGAGTCTTTTGCCTGTGGTAGTGCTCCAGATAAATACACAATTGTCGCCGAGCCCACCCGTGGCAAATGTTGTCGAATTGGAAGAAATATCAACCGACGACACTGCGCCTGTGTGAAGGCTCGGACTCGCGATGTCCAGAACTTTTGTATGAGTTTCCGCATTCCACACGCTAGCATACGGATGTGTGAGCATCCCGCACACCAGCCATTTGCGATCCCTTGACAGCGCGGTGGCATAGATAATGCACCCTGCTTGCATTGCTGAGCCAATCTCATGTCCGTCGTCTACTTGCCATCGGCGAATCATCCCTTCGGCACCACCGCTGAATATTTGCTTGCTATCCGCAGTAAAGCAACTTGAGAATACCGCACGCGCACACTGGATTTCGATTACTTTCGAGCGATCTGACAGGTGTCGACAAATTTCAGTTATCGCAGGTCGCTCGGAGGGTATTAGGAATCTATTTACCGTTTTCTGCGGAATCCATTGATGCTCGGAGCAGACGGTGACGGATAGTGGGAGTACAGGGTCAAGGGGTAATAATTACGTGTTCTCCTGGCGTTAACTTGTGGCTTGCCAGTGGAGGCTTGCCATGAGGCTACAGTCGAACCCCCATTCAAAATTCTCCGCTGTCCCCGCTCACCCCTCCTCTACCACGACGGCTTGATAGCACTGATATGCGTACGCAAACACGTATTCGTCCTCTTCTAGTGCATGTTCGAGGCATTGAGCGCCGCGACGTCGCGTTCCCCACTCGGTGAAAGATCCACCCGACCTCGAGCACGATCGTGAATCCACAGAGAAGCAACGGTGGAGACCCATGGAACTGAGCGCGGAGACTACCAAGCACAAAAGACTACGAACTAAACGAAATATCAATATCAAGCTCACCGTCGTCTTGCTAGCCAGCAGACGATGCTCTGTGCGATTCTTCCTGTTCGTGTTTGCTTTGCCATATTCACCGTATAATTCGGCCCGATGATCTATCGTTGCACACGCGACTATCCTTCATCGAAAGGAATAATGATTCGAGGGGGGCGTTGTTTGTGCTCAGTCCCGTCAGTCCTCCGGAGCTGGACGAGTTTGTTCATAGGTCAGTGGGTATGATATACATTTTCGTTGCCTTGGCTAATTCCGAGTCGCTCAGCTCGCAAAATGCACTGTAGGACTCTGCCGTAGACTGCTACACGTCCCACTCGAAGCAACATCGAAAGCGCAACCGACACTCAAGCATAGTCCTATAATCCACCACCTCAACTACCACATTCCATCTCTTCTATCTCTTTTACTCGAGCCGACCCGTCCTTTTTTTTCAGGTTCCAGAGAGTTGGGAAAACCCACGATCGTTAAGCAGATAATGATTGCACTTCAGAACGGCTTTCAGTTCATCATCTGTGAAGCCATTTCACCGATGAAGAACTCAAAGCCTAGTACCGACCGCAAGGTCCGCACCACACTCGATAGAGCACGAACTATCGTTTTCGCAATGCGAAAGATTGGACACGATTGCGTCGATAACGTTGCAGCTACCCAAGCTGCACTACCCGACGGAACACGTCACCGCTCTTTCCCTCACTCCCTGTTAGGTAGATATTTTCCAGCGTATTCAGGCGGTGCTGATGTCGACACGGCCACGAAATGTGTTTCGATCAGACTCACTACATTGTCTCTGAACTCAAGATTGATTTGCTTCCACCAGTTCACCACAGGCAACGGATGAGACAATCAGTCATTCACTATCAGCCGCGGTGAAGGAAACCATACTACAGAACGCTTTAAAGGACTCGAACGTTCTGAAGTTTTGATCTTCTTCTTCGTTTCTTCACCCGCCTCTTGTTTATGTTCTTCATCCCATGCTTCATCTTTCCATTGTGTCAGAAGTCACATTCGCTAGCTATTTCTGCCGTAAAGGGCTACGGTACTGGTGGTTTGCGTCGTCATCCTAATTTTCTGTTCTTTTCATGTAAGGGAGGAGTGCGATGACAACAAAAACTATGAAAGGCATATACATATCATACAGGAACAACGTGTGCGATGACAGAAAAAAATACGATGAAAGGCATATATGTACCATACAACATCAGTCAGGTTAATGGAGTGTATGCAACAGATTCCTACAGATTCCCCCGCGCTGCTGCGATTACGATATCTCTACGATCCCGACGCGGATTTCCTTGGCAGAGCTGATGCGGCGTTCAAGCCCTGGCAAGACGATCTCGTGCTCAGCAGCAACCCGCTTGTACTCCCCATGCGATTGTTGCTCCAGCAAAAGAGCTTGGAATGGCTGTTGCAGACGGACGACGAGCTGCAAAGCGCGAGTATAGTCATCCACTGTGGCGATGGGTCCAGCATACAAGGGAGGAGCGGCCGCAGTGGGTGCAGCTGGAGACTGAGAATTCGCCTCGACCTCCGAACCAGACCACGAATCCGACTCATCGCCGCTGTCCGATGCGCTCCCCCAACCGACTTCGTCTAGTTGACCACGGAGGTCGCGGATCCAGGGATGGGCGAAAACGAGCTTGCGTGGCTCTGCCAACGAAAGCGTGTCCGACGTCCGAAATTCTATGTGGCCGAGCCCCGATACCCGAGCATCGAAACACTTTCCTTCACCGATCTCGGCATCACTGGCAGGCTTCTCAACGAGTTTCTTGACCGAGAACAAGATACACGGGAGGTATAGTCTCCGGCGGGAAAATCGCGCTAATGGCAGGCGGATGACCCGCTCATAGACGAGCATTGCCTCTGACCGAGATATCGAACTTTTTAATTCCGAGATGCGCCCATCCATTTCGGCATCTTCAATAGCGAGCGAAGCTTGGGGGGTTTGAGGGTGAAAGGAAAGGGAGACTGGGAGACAGCTGTTGTACGACGAAGACTGTCCCGTCCAGCCAAGCACTGTTGCCTCGCCCGAACGAGTCATCAGTTCCTCAAACAGTTGACACAACGCTGCTTCTCCTCCTTTTTCGCAGTGACGCTCGAGAGCAATCATTTGTTTCATCGTATCAGCTGCGTCATCATAGCGCTCCAAAGCATGCAGCGCGGCATGCCTTCTTCCGTATCCCCAGGGACCCTGGGGGTCTGCCTCGATTGCCTGAGTGGTTGAAACTCAGTTGTCATCACATACGAAGGACAGAAAGGTCATACGTCATCAGCATCTTTCAATGAATCTTCCCATAACATCATTGTTGCGCGAACTGTGCTTCGTTTGACCAAGAGACACGCAGGATGCAAAGGATTCAAAGACAATGCTGCAGAGTAGCATGAAATGGCCTCTTCTGCGTTCTTAGACCGCATCGCTACGTCGCCGATGTCTTCTAAAATGTTCATGCATTGCTGAAGGTGCTGCTGGATTTCAATACCAAGGCCATCAAAGTTCCATCCAAAGATCTTTCGAATACTGTGGGTCACATTGAAGATGGAGTAAGAGTAAGCAGCTTACAAGTGTGATGACGACCAGTTCGGGACAATTTTGAGGGATAACAGGTTGCCCTGCGTGCCTGAGCCATTCCGCAGCCCGCTCATGGTCTCCTTCCTCCAACGACATGTCTGTGAGTATCATGTACATTCGGGCCTGAATACGACCTGTTCATCAATTCATGTTGGTCAAATCGTGAAATTTATATACCCGGACTGTGATATATATAGTTTGGTCATCCATAGCATCGATCAAGTCTTCGACTCGCGAGATAGCTTCATCGTGTCTTCCACACTGAAACAGGACGATGGCCTACATGAAACCAAGCATTAATGCCAATAGCGACGAGAACAGTAGGCACGCGCCTTGATAAGCAAAACAAAATTGCTTTCGGGCAAGGAACCATTAGTGAACACGAGGTCAAATACACGCATGGCAGCGTCGTGGTCGCCATTGGCTGCGCGGGCTATTGTGATTGCAATTTGACCGATTGTGAACCGCTGAACCTCGACAGACTTGGTGTGCGATAGTTATGTAATGCGTGACGAAACCAAAGACAATCGAAAGGCTACCTTTTTCGCATCATCTATAGCCAAGTTGTATTTCTTCAGACGGGACCGTACGAGGGACCGGTGAGCGAGGTACTGTGAATGACGAGAATGATCCTGAACATCTAGGATCTTTTCTGTCAGGACTTGTTCGGTCCGAGTCAAGTGGCCTTGAGTCCAAGCTTCAAGTGTCTCTTCGCTGATCTGCATGAGTGGAAATCCTGATACCAACAGATTAGAAGTGGCGAAAATATACATCCCCTAACGCACTCACGACGCTGAGGAAACAGTAGGAGAGTTCACACTCTTAGATTCGTCAACGTCACGGTTTAGGAACAGAATCACTTACATCTCCTGTAAGGTACGAGTCCGGAAGGACACCAAGAAGACTCCTCACGGTGACTTTCCCGTTTGCTTCCCCGGTGACAACGTAGGCGTCATTAGGGGAGAGCGTCATGAAGCAGATATTACTGGCGTGATTGATCGCAGGACCAATTTGCTTGTATGTCGAGACATCATGAAAAGACAGCGAGGTACTTTTGGTGACGGCGATGAAATTCTGGTTGGAAGATGCTGCGATAGAAGAGAGATGCGTGGAACTGCTACTGGTAGGAAGAGGCCATGTACCGAGCAATGACCCTGAGGATGGGTCAAAACACTTGGCTTCGTTGGACGGCTCAGAAGCAGCGTAAATTTGACAGCCATCGGCTGACCATGCAAGTGGTGAGGAGACGTTTTGCACGAATGAGCATGGGATGTCGAACAACTGTTGGCCGTCGTCGCTGTTAAAGATTCTGATTGACGTTCCGGTCGCAGTGGCGAGACGGCGGGCGTCTGGAGAGAACTGAACTGCAACCACCTTGGAATCATGCTGCAGTGGGCCCAGTAGTCGTTTGCCTGTGGTGATGCTCCAGATAAATGCGCGCTTGTCCGAGTCGTTGAATCCACCCGTGGCAAATGTGGTCGAATTGAAAGAAATATCAACCGACAACACTGCACCTGTGTGACTTGGACTCGCGATGTCCAGAACTTTTGTGTGAGTTTCCGCATTCCACACGCTGACATACGGATGTGAGTTCAACCCGCACACCAGCCATTTGCCATCCCTTGACAGCGCGGTGGCATAGATAGTGCACCCTGCTTGAATTTCTGAGCCAACCTGATGTCCGTCATCTACATCCCATCGGCGAATAACCCCTTCGGTACCACCGCTAAACACCTGCTTGCTATCCGCAGTAAAGCAAGTTGAGTATACCGGATGTCCACTTTGGATTTCGATTACTTTCGAGCGATCTGACAGGTGTCGACAAATAGTTATCGCAGGCCGGGGGGTATTAGGAATCTATTTACCGTTTTCTGTGGAATGCATTGATCACGCTCGGAGCTTAGAAGGTGACGGATAGTGGGAGTACGGGGTCAAAGGGTAAAGATTACGTGTTTCTCACGGCGTTGTAGCTTGAAGACTTACCACGAGGCTACAGGCGAACCGCATTGAGCGCGACGTCGCGTTCCCCACTCCATGATCGATCCACTCGACCTCGAGCACGATCGTGAATCCACAGAGAAGGAACGGTGGAGACACACGACCTGAGCGCGGAGACCACCAAGCACAAAAAGACTACGAACGAACGAATATCAAGTTCACCGTCGTCTTGCTAGCCAGCAGACGATGCTCTGCGCGGTTCTTTCTGTTCGTGTTTGCTTTGCCATGTTCACTGTGTAATTTCGATCAGACGGTCCATATTTAGGCACGCGCCTATCCTTTATCTGAAGGAAAAGTGAACTAGATTCAAGGTCGACGTTGCTTGTGCCCAGTTCTGTCTGTCCTCCGGAGCTGGACGAGTTCGTTCATAGGTCGGTGGGTATGACATACATTATTGTTGCCTTGACTAATTCGGTCAGCTTGCTGGATGCGCTAGTGTATGAGCCTGCCGTAGACTGCTTCACGTCCCACTCGAAGCACCTACGTCGAAAGAGCAACTGACACTCTCGAGCATCATCCTATAATCTACTGCCTCTGATTCCACTAGCCACTGTCAACGCTCGCCCACTTCGACCCGAAGGACTTAGCGTGGACGGTCCGATTCGAGTACTAGATGGCCTGCTTTGCGGAATTCGGAGGTGAAGACGAAGTGGCGCTCAAGTATGTCATACTCTTTCGTGCGTTTCACATCCACTCGAATTACCAGACTCTATCT
>JBBPNG010000305.1:0-27484 GCA_038091095.1 Leccinum incarnatum
ACGGTAACAAGCCCCCCCCCCCCTCTCAACCCCATCAACGTCATGTCTACCACTGTTTATGGCATGCCCTACCTGCTCGAAGACCGGAGCGGACAGCTGACGGGGTCCGACTTTATCGACATGAATGACCGCCTGCGGTTGTGTCTACGCTGTACGGCTCAGTCGCTGTCACATACTGCTTACATGATCCACAACGCGACGCACGAGCACAATCCGTCGAACCCGCTGATCGCGCTCGCGTTCGGCCCGAACAATTCACTCGGGACGGTCACCCTACGTAGCAGGGCTCCAATG
The DNA here is from genome assembly GCA_038091095.1 of Leccinum incarnatum. Classification (NCBI taxonomy): domain Eukaryota; kingdom Fungi; phylum Basidiomycota; class Agaricomycetes; order Boletales; family Boletaceae; genus Leccinum; species Leccinum incarnatum. The sequence goes on from JBBPNG010000305.1 coordinate 295, forward strand.
ACGATGAGCGAATATCTGTCATCAACCAGCAAGTGAGTGAGTTTACTCATCGGTGAAGGAGTTTGCTTGCCTTCACTCCTTCCCTGCGACCGGGCATTGCTGACGGACGTGAAACACACAGCAGCCGAACGAGGAAATTTCTGGGTTCGGATGGACGGGAGTATCGATGGAGCTGGAAATCGACCAAGGGGCACGAATGGACGGTGCGCGTGTTTCCCGTTTCCGGCGCGTCATCACGCGTACGGCGGTCTTCGTCCCGAGGCTGACTTGGATCTTGGATTCTGGGGATCCACGTGTCGCGCGTACACGCGTATGTGTGTGTGTATGTGTGTGTTCCGTCGTTCGTGATTGGACCTGCCTACGCGCAATCGGATTCGGGGAACGCACAGTGCACGAACCAGAACGACTACGTCGTCGCATCGTACTCGCTCAAGGTCGCTGGCGAACCGGACTATCCCGGGTCGTCGGGGTGCATGTTGACGATCGATGAAGCATATCCCCATCTCGCAGCCGGTGCGTTCTTTTGCGTTCGGACCCGCCTGACGACCAGGGTTTCTTTCCTCCATCCTTCTTTTTTTTTTCTTTTTCATTTCCAATTTTCAAATTTGTTGAATCCGCTCATACGCCGAACCACAGAGTTTCTTGCCTCATTGACGATCATGCGACATATAATGGCACACGGTCTGTGACAACGCACGACCGAAACGCGTTCTTGTGGGGTTGCGACAGCGCACGCGTGTATATGTTTCCGAGTCCCGGACGAGTCATTCCGGGACGTGCATCTTTATACATATGTAGTAGTATCGTATCTCTTTGGTTTGTTGTTGTAGCCATGTTGCTTTTGCCCATATGTATGTATATTGTACTAGTACTATCTCCCGATTTATTCATCCAGATCTTCATATTATGTCGGGGACCTTCCGGGAAGGCGGCACGGCGCCGGCAGAGGAAGGAGAGGGAAAGAGAGGAAAGGAAGGAAGGAAGGAAGGAAGAGGGGGGCGGCTGCGGAGATAATCGGTATGATGAGCCACCCAGCCCTGGTATGTAAGAGATTTCATGAAGCGCAGTTGGAAGGGGGGGAGGGAGGCCCCGGGCCCTCCGACACAACTGTCAACCGTAATATTGGCGAGAACCCGTCTCTCACTCGGGCGTGTTTCCCCCCGATTCGATGCCCTGGACAGGGTAGCCTCAGTGAGTGACATCTCACGCCGGGATAGTACTGTTGGTGGGTGCTCCAGCCTGCAGCTTTATACCCGCCGTAGAAGCAATCTGTCACAGCAATCGGATGGTACAGGCTCGATTCGTCTTTGCAGCCTATCGCGCGCGCTGCGCGTTCCCGGCCGGTCCGTTCGAGGAGGGATTTCCGTACGTCATGTATGTACGTGCTTCCCCCCCCCCTGGCCGCTCGCTGTTCGAACGTTGAGCAAAACAAACGAGAGAGCTTGCACACGTGCTACCGTGCCTCTTGACGACAAGCAACGGAACCGAATCGTGGATCGGGTTCTCACTGTTTCGCGACAGGGGCCCATGTAACGTGGGGAAGAAGCGCATATATAGGCAACCACGACAGAAAAAAAAAGGGACGGAAGGACAGTCGAGCCTCGTGTGCGAGTCGCCCGATCGCATCGAAATTGCCACGCCCGAGTGAGCGAGCTCGGAGCGAGCGTATTAGAAGAGAGAGAAAGAGATAGAGATAACACGCGCGACCTAGGAATTTTTGACATGGGATCCACTCGGGCTGTGGGCGTCGCGACGGACTCCTCAAACGACGTCTTACCGATCTCTGCCGATCTGGGGTTTTTCCGACCCCACTACTACTCGTCGTTCGTTATGGGCCAGTGGCAGCAACGCGATAACACTGCAGCTTGTGGCCCTGCTGGGTGGGTTCGTGGCGCCGCCGTGCCCGGTAGACCCCATTTGTTCGGTTCCGGGTTTAGAAGGAAAGAGAGAGATAATACATTTCTGGTCAAGAAGTTCGATGCGCTCAGCGGTGCGTGCCTGTACCGCCCTTTGCTCGCGCGGGGCCGAGAGACGGCTCGTCCCGTCCGCGGTACACAGAGCTTGTAATAGTATCTCCATGGAGGAAGAGTGATGCCCGCGATATGATATGTCGCGGGCGTTTCTCCTCTCCGGTGCAGGAAATGAAAAGGGAGACAAGGGGGGTCTCGTTGGACAATTGTTTGCCACGTCGCACGTGGAGCTGTCTCGGGCGAAACGTCTGGAGAAGACAATGGCCATTGGCTGGGGAGGAGAGAAGAATGTGATTGGCGCGGGGAGATATCAGAAAGCCGAGGGACTTAGTTCGATGGTTCAGAGGGTCAAGCGTTTACGCGAGAACAAGGTCCATGTCGAGGAAGCCAGACCGAAAAGGGGAGGATGACACATGATCGATAGGCCTGAATCGCGACAACACGGGCAAAGCACTGAGCGTCCAGGTTTTGAAATTGGAAGAGGGAATTTCCGTTTGTTTGTGGACCTCTGACTGTATACGTGCTCGGGCCGAGGCACAAGAGTGGAGGATAACATATCTGGAAAGAGCCTACGCAACAACCCAGATCCGACAGGTCGAGATGAAATAAATGATACCTCGTGGAGATAACAGAAAGATGCTCGAATAGGAAAGAATGTACTACTGTACTATAGAAGGGAGTATGGTCCGAAATGAATGTGATAGACGGTCAGTCTCCCCATGAACGTGCCACGGCGCCGGCGTCGTGTATGCTGAAGTCGTCTGTATGTGACTGCACGGTAGACTTGAGAGAGATGCAGGTGGTTTGCGAGGAGAGCAAAAAGAGGACTCACGTGAGGCTCTTGGTCCTGCGGATCGGGACTAGGTGGGGAGCGACCACGTGTGCTCAGCGTGGAGTGGACAGACTTGACGAGACGGACGCTTAGCACCGTGGAGGGGTTGAGGGCGAGCGGGAGATAGTGTGGAGCGTCCTCGAGAGAGGCTGTCGAAGGGGACTTTTGCAGCAGACGGGGTGGCGAGGGTGAGGGGGCACGACTGCTGGGGAGAGTGCCACCGGAGACGTTACGCGAGGACGCAGCGGAGCGGTCGTGTAGACGGAAGGGGAATTGTGCGTTTACGTTGACCATCTTCCTGTTGGAGATTAGCCGTGCACCAAGGGAGAGAGGAAAAGACAGACCCCTGTTTTGAACGGACGACGGATGCGAGACGCTCCTTTACCCGCTGGTGGTCTACGACCCGGGGTTGTGGACTGGGAAATGTGTGAGGAGAGGCGAGAGAGTTAATGAAAAAGGAACGTACGCGGGAGTGTCAATGTCTGCATGTGGGATGAGCGGAGTGCGTTCGCCTGGCTGTGAGGAGGTGAGCTAGAGCGGGGGAGAAGAAAAGAGACTGACTTGATCGCGTTGACGTGCGCGGAGGCCGCAGCATGAAAAGAGGAGGGAGAGCATGAAAGTGGCAGGCCATGCGGTCGCAAGACGACCAGGCACGGAGGGGTTGAAAAGGGGGGGTCGTTTACTGTCCGATTTAGGCGGGTAAAAATAAAATAAAATAATAATAAATTTTATTGTTGATCTTCTGATCTTCGGTGGGACCGGATATGGGAGTGGAAGGGGGGATGGGATTTCATAAGCGGACGTGAGCATGAGACAGCTTAGCAGCTCTCTCTTCTTGCATGGTCGTCTCTGTCAACAGCGACGTTTACTCCCCATTCCCTCCCATGATCGTCGACGACGGTCCACAGTCCAGCGAGGATGGCTCAGGCCTTCACTCTCCAATATTCGGTGCTCAATTCCACACTGACCCTACCAGTGAGCTCAACACTAAACAACCTAACCAATCCTTCTCCGCAACTCACCTAATATAAAAGTGCGCTACCACCAAGACCACCTCGACGTGCACAACGCTGCCGGAATACTCGCTTCTCAGTTCGACAACTCGAATTACCTCGTGCCACACCAGCCCCCGCCAACACAACACCTTCTTGAGCCCCCCCTCGACCTCCACCCACCGCACCACAACTACTCCCACGAATACTCTCTCTCGTCCCGCAGCCACTTACCACCGGACGTCTCGCCACACTCTTACTCTAATGCTCGTCTCCCTCCCCCTCCCTCTCAACTGCCTGTGCCCTACCACCCCCATCGCAGGTACCTCCCCGATCCCCGCGACCATTCATATCCCTCCCCACAGAGTCCCTCTGCTCCCCTCCTTCCCGACGCTGATCACCGATCGCCCACCCTCAAACGCGATTCAGTCCCCTCCCCAACAACACAGAACACTCCCCCCGCCGCACAGCCCCCTCCTCCGCGCCGCGAAGGCTCAAACCTCGTCATCGCTTGTCGTCAATGGTAAGTCTTGCCGTCTCCTTCTTCCAAAGTTGTTCACGTGCCTTTCGAAGCCGCGCGAGGAAGATCCGCTGTGATTCAACACGTCCGATATGCCATAATTGTGTCCGCCGATCGAACGAGTGCCAGTACGATGCCGTCCCAAAGCGCAGAGGCCCCGATAAACGTCCCGGAACCCGCCAGCGTTCCTGCAAGAAGCGTCCCGCAGACGGCTCGGCTCCGCCCCTTCCTCCTTCCAAAAGGAAGAGAACATCCACCCGCGTTCCAGACGTTGAAGAAGATGGTCCCGAGGATCGCAGACCTCTCGATCCGCCCGCCCTCAGAACCCCCGATCTCGAACAGGACGGACACATTCGCCTCAAACAGCCTTCCCTATCTCCACAGGGGTCCGAATTTTCCTCTTCTGCAACCTCCAGAGGCTTGTCCACCGACCCTTATGCCACCGTATGTGCCACCAATTTCAATGTACTCCCACCTCCCTTACGTCCTTACCAGCAGCTCCCCGACCGCCATCTCGTCGACAAGATTCGCATACCTTCGACGCCCTCCGTTCAGTATAGCAGAAAGGAATGGTGGGACAACCTCCTCAACAGTTACTCCGCCAACCGCGAACAATCGTACGTCCCTGTTGTTCCGTCGGAACCCATCTCATCTCGTTGCTCTCTAGTCTCAAAGACATCGCTTCCGACCTTTCTACCCTGTGCGTTTTGTGTGTGGAGTCCCTGTGCTCATCCCTGACTTTTTTTTCACCAGATTTACGACCTCTGGTTGTTGGCTCACCTTTGTCAATGTCTCTGACTTTGTGCGGAGTTTGTACAGCCCAGAAGATCGCTCGTGTATGCAGCCCTCCCTCGTCTTTGCGGGATTGGCTCTGGCGACCCTTATCAAGTCGAGCGAGATGGAACTAAGCACCGCAGGTCGGAACCGTGCCGCATGGCTCCGCGATCAAGCCCATGCCTCTTTGGAGGCATCCTGGAATGCACAATGGATAGACATCACCCTGGCCAAAGCTGCGTTTGTGCGTACCCATTTTCTATCTTACAACCTCTTCTTCTCACACCGCGCCACAGATACTGGCCGTTTTTGAATCATCCGCACATCATCTTTACACCCCAGAACGCCAGAGGCAGTCTCTCATTCTCTTGGATCATATTGTCCGTGCCCTCGGCCTAACATACTTGGATAGCAGCGAACCTGAAGTATCCGCATTCACTCCCAATGCCGTCCCTGTGGCCCACAAGAGATCGTACGATGGCATGTCCAAAGATGCCCTCCGCTCGCCGCGTTCCTCTTCACGGAAATGTTCATGCATTCCGCCCAACTCGTCTATCGTCAATGATCATTTCTCTTCCTCTTGGTCCTACGCTCCGCCTTGGGACCCCACGTGGACCCCTGAGGAGACGCACAAAGAAGCATGCAGAAGGCTGTGTTGGAGCGCGCTCATCCTCGTGGCTGGCTATACGTCACGTTGTATTGCTTTCCGGAAGGAGCCAACGGATCTTTACTTGACGGACCCTGCCAACGTGAGTCGTTTCTATTGTGTACATGACAAACCCATCACCATCGTTGCAATACAAATCTGGATTGAATTAATGACCTCTATCATCTAGTTCCGGTTGCTGTTCCCAGGTGAGGTATCCGAGCGTGGCTCCACCGACCACAAGATGCAATCACCAAAGGACTCGATATGGGCTCTGTATTGCCGCAGCATGTTACTGTGGAATTTCTGCACGACTCGCCTCAGGAAGAACACCTATTCGAGGGAAAACACGTCTGAGCTAGCGTTGGAGTCTTGGCGGGAAACTGAGGAAATACAGAACGCGCTGGATTCTCACACCTGCAACCTCGACATGGCGCTCCTATACATGGGTCGGGAGTACGTATACAAGTACGTGTACTCGAGAATTTTTTTCCCATGCGTGTTCTTTGTCGCTTTTTCCAGGGTTGTTGACAGTGCACTGATTCGGCTTAACCCAAAACAGCACTCAGATGATGCTGACCTCCATTTTACAAACGTAAGCAATGTCGTAAGGCTGTCATTTTAGACTCGCCCTAATTTTATTCGCTTAGTCTGCATGGTCGGGAAGTCGGACACTTGCCATCTTTCAATCGAAAGCACACGGAGCAATGGCGTGAGTGGCGACACGCGTTAATTTTTGTTTTTTGGCGAGTTAATATCCGTGCAGTGTGCCACCAGACTCAATTCATCAGGAGAGTTCGAATGTCGATCGACCGGCTTGGAGAAGCAGACGGTGTGCTGTTCACGAGGCGACCATTCCAGGTGACATGGTTTGCCAGCCAGGTGTCGACGTGGGTGCCTCTAACCACGGGGATCTCATTGACTAATATCGGAAGCAGATGCCTTTCTCTGTGGGAGAATGATAATACATTGATCGACGCATTGGAAGTTGCCAAAGAGATCATTGTTCCTTTGGATGTGCTGAACACGTTATGGCCGTGTCCAAGTAAGTGAATGCTTCTCGATCAGGGCGGAGCCGAGAGGAAGCCTGATGGATTTTACAGTGCTCCAAAGCAAGTGCGACGAGTTACGAAAGCGGGTTACGGACGCCTGTCATTGTACGAATATTAATCCCCCTCTTCCACCCAACTGTTCCCTTCCGCTGCATTTCAGAGGGGGATAAATCAAGTTATGCCACTCATTGCACCTCGAAATACCCTATACCCCGTTTATGTTTCTGCAAGTATACACCAACCACCATTCATAACTGCGTTCTCTGTAGCCTTTGATTCGTTACTGTACACTTTGGCATTTCTTTTTTTTTTCTCTCTACGCACTCTTATTAGTAGTCATGCGTCGCCAATGTTTTGCGACATTCAACGTCGACCTTCGTTCGTTTTCAATATTGCCAGTTTTATATTTGCCTTTTCTTTCCCGTTCTCCATGCTCGAAGAAAATTCATGTTTTTCTTTTACCCCCGTCTTCGATCTCAACATTGTATTCTAACACGTCGTACATGTATGGCTCTAAGGATACCCGTCTATGAAATACTAGTTACGCCGACATCATGTGGGGAATGATATCATCACGCCTGAAGTAGTAGTCCCGAGAGAAGCGCTAATAGCGTGTGGTACAAAAAGCTTCCCGTCGGCCTTGCCGTACAGGGGAGGTGATGTGCGATTAATTGATAGGGGGCGAGATTTGTGTCCACGGGGTGGTCGACGATCAGGTCCAGGATCGAAGATCAGATCGCGACTTTTTTTTTTCTCCCGAGGTGCACGCTTCACGGAAGATGTTGCGTTACCAATGGGAAAGCCTTGTAGAGAGAGCGGGGGATGTAAGTTATTGCGGACCCGAACTTATTTAAAAAGGCTCCTTGACGTGTCCGAATGCACCGTCGAAGCGGAAACAGACCGAGGAGATTAAGCGTGACGTCAAGCTTATGCCCGTCGGGGGGAGTTCGCGGACCTCTTTGGATGGGGGAGGGCGAACTCGACGAGTTCGAGGTTTATCAGGGAATGTGGACGGGAGCGTGAGTGCCGTTTTGGCGAACGTGGCATCGCGCGGTTTCGCCCGCGGGTGAGGGAAACTACCCAATGGGAGCGAAAAGTTAAAACTTGGAAGGCGCGTGTGGCGGCAGTGGCGGCGGCGGCGACGAGAGAAAAAAAATAACCTGGCAGGAGCATCGAACGACGTAGTGAAGCTGCCCCGCTCGCTGTCTGTTCCGTGTTCAAAGGAGATCTCAATTGAGGAACCAGAACATTTCCTTTTTTTTTTTTGAAAGGGATTTCCCAAATTTGGCTATGTTCGGCAACTTCCGACCGCGATTCTGTCTGTAGACGCTAGCTAAGTCATTGGCTAGTCATGTTATCATATTTTATCTACGCTCTCGCCCTAGTCCTTCCTCTCCTCTTCTTCCTTCGTCGTCGTCGTGTGCTACTGGCACCGCCTCCACCGCCACCACCACCACCCACTGCACCCGCTGTCACCACACAGACTGAGGACAAGTCACTCAAGACCATCATGCAAGCGCCTAGAATGGACCTCGACCCGCCCAAAAGCGACCCCTTTACACTTGCCGAGCTCGCCCAGTACGATGGCTCAGACGCCGACAAACCGATCTACGTTTCGATCAAGGGTGAGTCCGTTCGTACATATTCCCGCACGTCACACCCCGCGCTCAACACGTGTACGCAACGAACGCACCGACCCGATCCATCGATGATGACGATGACGATGACGATGTATGGCCCAGGCGACATATTCGACGTCACCCGCAAACGCGACGTGTATGGCAAAGGCGGCTCGTACAACGTCTTTGCCGGCAAGGATGGCTCCAAGGGACTCGGAATGTCGAGTCTCAACCCCGAGGACGCCGTACCGGATTACAGTGAGCTGCCCGAGAACGAAAGCAAGGTTCTCGACGATTGGTATACGTTCTTCAAGTACGTTCATCCTTTCCTGCGCGCGTGCGTCTGTCGACACGTGTTCACGTTGCTCCCCTCAGGAAACGGTACAACATCGTCGGGCGGGTCACTGACATGCCAAACACCGTTGCATCATCTAAACCTACAACTGCGACGTCGTCGTCGTCGTAGGAACCCCCATCCCAATACCCCACGATCGACACGTCATTTCCATGCTATCGCTTGCTCATGTATGAAACACGCACACGCTCATATTCGCTCCTAATTTCTTCCGATATCTGTACATACTGTCCGGTTTGGCTATCCCCATCTCATTGATGCAACGCAGTTTAGTTTTGTTTCGTGTACGCAGTCCCGCCAGACAGACGGGGATTTCGTTCGTCCGGTTGCCCATCACGTCCCTTGAGGCGGTCGACATTGCCAACGAGCGCTTTGGTGATGGCTCATCAACATGTTGACTGCGCATACATGACAAAGGCAGCAGATAAGATAACCTGGTCCATATCTTGAGACTGCATCATTTCGCGATCGAGTTTTTGATGGGCTGGGCTAGAGTTTTTTTTCTTTTCTGATGAGGAACTCCGCTAATAGCTGATCGACCCTCAAACGGCCTCGTCACCCTTGATCGGAAGATGCCGATCGAGTCAAGAATGCTTACGGTTGAATCGTAACGCAGGGTGGGATTAAGTATCCACGTTTATCCGCTCTGAAGGACGGTGATCGCAGTCCATTTGACGCAGCTTGTTCCCAACTTTCCAGTACTTTAGGCCCCGAAGAAAAGTTTACTATATGTATGTAATCGACACACGCGTCAGAAAAAGAAGGTCATGCCTGCGCTGTGACGCGCTCTACGTGTGGTGTGGCGTCTAGAGACGCGAGACCACACGCGTCGTCATTCCAGAAGTACTGTATGTACATACATTCGTCGGCTCGACGCAAGGAAAATGAAATGAAAAAAAGGTAAAGTTGAAATAAAGAGGTCGAATCTGACAGATAGTACCCTCCTCGAAAGATCCAAGTAAAAAAAAGTCAAGTCAAAGGAAGGAAAGGACGACGAGATCACTCGTCATTACAGCGGATCGTAAGGGATGGGTATATTAGGTTTTCTACCCTCATGAAAATGAATATGAAAGATATAAGAGGAAAACCTAAAAAGGTGATATTAGAATTTTTCAAAAACAGCGACCCACGAGAGGAAAAGTCATAGCCAAGGCGGTGAGCAACGGTGAGTTTGATGCATGGAAGGCATGAGGAAAAATGAGATAACACGATGCAGTCGAACCAGGGATGAAGCGTGCAACGGAACCTTTATCAAAGGAGGCCACATTCCCGTAGATGGATTTGTAGTAAAATGTCCTGGATAGCGCTCAGAACGACTGATTGGCGATAGATTAACATCGGTTCCGCGTCGGATAAGGTTGGCTCTTACATTTGATCTGTTGGGTATCCGTTGCACAGGTATAGTGGGCATATATTTGCTTCGTTGCCGCATTCTGGTTAAGCGCAACGAACCGATGCAGAAGGTAGTCGCATGCAGCGTCGTAGTTATCTCCGCCGGTATAGTCTGGGAAATAGTCCCCCAGTGGTGAATTCGGGAGCTTCTCGGCGAACAAGTCGATCTTGTTGAGGAACAAAATCTATGGGAGAAAACATGGTGAGGCAAACGCCAGCTCGCTAAGTGGGTTTGCTTACTATTGATGTCTTGACGAACCAACGAGAATTACATATCGAGTCAAAGAGTGTCAATGCCTCTTGCATCCGGTTCTGTGAGGCATCCGTCAGGGTCCTGGGGCGGCAAGAAAAATAAAAACAATGTGTACGTACCACGCTTTCATCCTCGTAAAGCATTTGGTCATACTCGCTCAAACTGACTAGGAAGACAAGCGCAGTGACGTTTTCGAAGCAGTGAATCCATTTCTTCCGCTCGCTTCGCTGACCGCCGACATCGAATAATTTGTACGTCAGTTCTCCCACCTTGAAGGTCGTTTCCGTGATGCCGGTGGTCTTTACTCGGCTCCGCAAGATGTCCTGGTCCGTTGGAAGGTAGCCTGGTGTTGACATGCGATCGATGGAGCTGAAGTAGTAAACGGCCGAGTCGTTGAGCTGGAATTCGCGGGACCGGCGGACGGCCTCCTTGACACCCGAGTCCCGCCATAGGCCACGGACAGCATCGCCGACGTCTCGCGGTAGGATTTCACCCTCAAGTTGCAATGGGAGAGCGAGAATGACTGCTCGTCGAGCATCGTTTTGGGGGGACAGGGTAATGTCGAGTTGGGGCATTGCTTCTAGGATGGCACTGTAGACAACTGAGGTCAAGACACGGACGGTAGAGTAAAGAGTGCCGTACCGCATGGATTGTATCGTGTTGGAGAATATGATTTCCTTGTAGGAATCACGTTCTTGGTCGTTGTAGCCACCTTGATGAATGAGCTTCATCTGCTTCAACACCGTTGACTGTGTTCGGGTTCACGTGAGCAGCGCGCATGGCCGGCAAGGATGTGTACGGACCTTTCCAGACTCTCCGGCTCCAAGCAGCAACATTTTGATCTCGTTCTTGGCCAACATTCGATCCTTCTTGAGCTGGTTTTCGATTTCATCGTTGCCTGAAAAGTGCAAGGACGGTGAGGACGATAGAGAAGACCGGCTGTAATAGAGAAGAGTACGCACGGGCCTTTGCCTCGCTATCGATGCCGGTGGACTGTACACAACCCATGTCGACGGTAGTAAAAGAGAAATAAAAGGACGAAGTTGGACCAGGAGACGGAGGGGAAGAACCAAAAAAGTAGGAAAGAGCGGCGGAGTGAGCTGAGCTGCTAAACGAGAGATGGGAAAGGGAAGGAAATGTTTTGCAAACGACCTCAAGAAAAACCTGGCAACTCTTTGTTTCACACAAATTATACGCGTTCGGCACAACAACGGCATCGGGTTATCTTTCCTTTTTGGGACATAACGAAAACCCCGCAGATCCTGCTATCGAAGTCGGAGCCATACTTTTTTAATTTTTGTAAATACCTACAAGCCGGCGCATCCACTGCCCCCGGTCCTCCCGGTCGTCGCATCATTATCCAGGCTGTTTAAGTAAGTAGCTTCGTGCAGACCGGATCAGCTCGCCTTACTACAGACTTCAACCGAGGGGGAATCTCAATCCTGTTCATTGCACTGAACAAAACGCCGTTGTTTGCGACTTTTACTACCATTGTGTGATTTCTCCCTGGTAACCGTACAGTCAGACGACTGTCAGCCAGCAAAAAGGAGCGTGCGACACCAGCAGGATTCGAACCTGCGCACTCGAAGAGTAACAGATAAGTTCAAAGGCATTCGAATCTGTCGCCGTAACCACTTGGCTATAGTGCCGTCCCTTGTTCAGGTCTGGTATTCTTCGTCGGAGCGGTTACGTCGGAGACTTTGTCTAGACTCTGAACAAAGTCACAGGCGTGAACAAAGCGGAAGTATTGTTGGGCGCTGCACGCAGCGGCGACTGCGGGACTGTATGTATATGAATTTGCGATCTGCTGAGCTCGGATGTCAGCAGGTAACCAAAAGCTGTGTGCATGTCTGATGCAAGTCTCCTTGAAACGCCCGAGTTCACGAAGTCCAGTGGAGCCACGAAAAGTGCCCCAATTACGTTGCGTGCGCCACATTCGAGAAGATTTGTCGTCGTTCGTCGCCAGCGCTAGCATGTCGAGCTCGGAACACACCCGGACCGCTCCCAGTGCGGTCGAAGAACCGCAGAATGTGCTGGACGTAGCCACGAACGACCCCCCTCCACCCTATCCATCTCCAGAACGACGCTCAAGAACCCCTCGAACTCCGCGTAGATACCATCCACGAAGTATACCATCGTTGGTCGACCCGGATGCTTTGGCAGAACCCACCTCCCCAAGTCACCACCCGCATCTTTCTACCGCCTCTGAAGGTGCCAGTGAAACCACCCCATTGCTCCAGTCATCCCCACGCCGACATCGTGCCAACTCTCATGCCAGCACCCTCGTTTCATCGAGTTCCTTCACCCAAACAGTCCTCTCTTTCTGTAGGGACTCTGAGGACGAATCTGATGTCAATACACTGGAAACGCCGGGGGCCGAACAGGACCCGGTCGTTGGGGATGGACAAGCTCGGAACGCCGCTCGCAGTCGCCCGTCACACTACAAGCGTACGTGGGCAAGGTATTTTCGCCCCATGGGGCGCAAGGCATACCATGCTGCCGTCTTCCACTTGCTGGTGGTCAACTTTCCCTACGCGCTAATTGCGTGGATATATCTATTTGTCTTTACGCTCGTGAGTCCTGCCATCCCCATCTGGTCGGATATCACCGGCCTCCCGCGTTGAGTGGAATGTGCTGGTGGCTGATAGTAAATTCTAGACTGGCACGACGCTCCTTATCACACTTCCCCTTGGAGCCCTCCTGTGCTTCCTGGATCTTCTGGGAGCTCGTGTGTTTGCCAGAGGCGAGGTCAGGGCTTCGTCCCACGTCATCGTCCGTCTCATGCCCTTATCTGTTCGTATCCACAGCTTGCACTGCAAACAAAGTTCCATGGGCCTCTGGCCTATCCTCCACCTTATCCTCCCAGACCAATATTCCAGCGTGTGCGGCCCGCCGGGGCCTCGGCGGCCGAGAGCGGTGAATCAGGCGTAGAGTATGAAACGTCGTTTTACAAGAACGCCTATGCTATGGCATGTGTCCCCGCTGTCCGTCTGCAGCTGGTGCTCACTGATTTGAATTGCCAGTTCACGGATGCGACGACGTATCAAGCGCTGTTCTACTTTCTCGTGATCAAGCCCAGCATCACGCTTTGCTTGTCGATAGTGTTGGTGGTGGTGGTTCCTGTGTCGTACGTGCTGGTGCTGCCGGCACCGCTGATGCTTCGGTTCGTTCGTATGGTGGGGATATGGCAAGCGAATGCTGCGGTGGAGGGATTGTATTACTAGGTCGCTTGAATACTTGTACTAGTGTATTTGTAGGGGTAGTAAGTAATTCGCTTGGGAGCTGTGGCGTGGCTGCGGGACGGCGTTTATGAACCCACGTTCTGAGCTGACGCGTCTTGACTTGTTTCCACTCGGAACCGTACAAATTCGCTGCCGTAGTTCCACTCACAACCACGTCTCCTCGCCCCCCCTCTCTCGTCGCAACATTGGATTGTTTTAAGTTCTCCCAAATATTACACCCTATCCGTCATGGACGCTCTCAAGTCGCTCGTGCAACCCCTCGTCGGCGGCGCAGGAGGCTCCTCGGTCATTGACGGCGTAAAGCTTGTTGTCTTGGGAGGCACCGTCGAGACCGCACGCAGGGTATCCAGCTCTGCATGGTACGTTCACAGCACCTCTCTCTCGCTCCCTCAACCCATCCTGACCTCGCTTTTCCCATCTCACAGGTCACACTTTGTCAACTGTAAGCGCCGTCGTTTCCGTCGACTGACTCAGCTGATGACCATTTCGCAGCTTTTTTCCTCACAGCACATTTCTCTGAGGAAGACTACCCTTACGACTGGCTCATGCTGTGGCTCTCTCGTCGCCCAGAATGGCAGCGCTCCAGGGAGTTCGAGACGACCACTAGAACCACGACGCCTGGCTTCTCAGGCACCCAGACCGCTGACAACTCCTTCGGGGACGAAGAAGAAGACGGTGACGAAGATTCACCACCTGGCAAAGTCAAGACACGCGTCGTCTTCCAGCCAACGCCGGACACTACCCACACTATTTATTACAGGGGCCACTGGCTCAGGGTTCGTCGCAGCAAGAAGACAGACGGCAGCGGCTGTGAAGTTCTCTCAATAAGGTACACGTTCTATTCTTGTCCCGCCTCATGTCCACTAACACGGCCTCACAGCGTCGTGGCTCGCAGCAATGCCATCCTCAAGCAGCTCGTCCTCCAAGCAAAGAAGGAATACGAAGCGGAGGCTATCCACCGCATTCAGATCTACTTTGCAGACTCTCATGGCAGTTGGCGCTGGACAGATTCGCGTCACAAACGTCCCATGTCATCCATCGTCTTGAACCCTGGTGTCAAGGAGATGCTTCTCAATGATGCTCGTGACTTCCTCAAGTCCGAGAAGGTATGTCGTCTCGGTTGTTATCCCTTATTCATAGCTCACTTGACGATTCTTTTCTTCAGTGGTACGCCGATCGTGGCATTCCATTCCGTCGTGGCTACCTTCTCCACGGCGTCCCAGGATCTGGAAAGAGCTCTCTCATCCATGCGATCGCTGGCGAGCTTATGCTCGACATATACACTCTGTCCCTATCTTCCTCGTGGATCAGTGACAGCACACTCACCACGCTCATGGGTCGTGTCCCTGCTCGCTGCATTGTCCTTCTCGAGGACCTAGACGCAGCATTCACTCGGAGTGTCTCCCGTGACAAGAGCTCTAATGGATCTCCTGATTCGGGTAACGGCAACGGTGACGAGGCGACCGTTCCTGAGCAGCCTGCGACGTCGAGCAGTCGACACAGGCGTCACAAAGACCACATCTCGGACGTCAACACCTTGAGTTTGAGCGGTCTTCTTAACGCCTTAGATGGCGTTGCCGCTGCGGAAGGTCGTATCCTCTTTGCGTGAGTCTTGATCCCTGTTCTGTTGGCGCCTAACTGACAAGAATTGCAGCACTACGAATCACCTTGAGCGTTTGGATCCTGCACTTTCCCGTCCTGGTCGCATGGACGTCTGGATCGAGTTCAAGAACGCTTCCAAGTGGCAGGCAGAGGCTCTCTTCCGTAACTTCTTCCCGTCGACCGACAAGGACAATGAACCAATAGAGGGTGACCTTGAAGGCATCGAGCTTCCCTCGACACCAGCTCCTCAGTCGCCATCGTCACACTCTTCTACTTTGTGGTCCATGTCGCCCTCGTTCTCCTCGTCGACCTCGTCTTTAGCATGCTCGACCAGGAACTCCCAATCCCGACCGGAATCCGTTTTCGGCCCGGATGGATTTGGTGCGAAGAACCAGACATATCTTCCTCCTCCCATCGAGGAGCACATTGTGGCTTGTCAGCACTCTGCCAAGCCGTTGGATGGTGTCAAGCTTGCCGAATTAGCAAAGCAGTTTGCGGACTCCATTCCTGACGATGAGTTCAGTGTTGCGGCACTGCAAGGATGTGAGTTCAAATCTCTTGTAATTATGAGCAGAGTGATCTTCCTTCAATTGTCTTTCTTGAACGTGTGCTGGTGCATTGATGGGGTTAAAATTGTTACTGACATAAATTCCTTTTCGGGGACTTCTAGATTTGCTAAGGAACAAGTCGCAACCCGAAGCAGCAGCGGAGGGGGCAGCCGTATGGGTTGTGAGTGAAAGGGAGATGCGGGAACGTCTCCAGAAGGAAAAGGAAACTCGTGAACTGAAAGAAAAATTGGATGTGAGTGCTCGGCGCACATGTGCGTTGCCGAACTCTGCGTAACTTTGCTTTGGTGTCGGCGCTCGGTCACTGATCGTTTCATGTACAGCGCGAGAAAAGGAGGAAAGAACTGCTTGAAAAGGAGAAAGAGAAGGCCGAGCTCGAGAAAAAAGAGCTCGAACTAGTCAAACTCCGTCAACAGCTTCAGGAGCAAGAGGGTAAAAACAAGATCGAACCCGACAAGAAAGATTCAAACGAATCTAGCCCTGTTCCCGCTGTCGACCCACCCAAGGACGAAGATAAGAGCGAGAGTACCACCGACGATGACAGTGACGAGGAGAACATTCCGATTCCCTCGACACCTCCGGAAAAGGTGTGGATCAATGTCGTCAAGGGATCTAGTTGACTATCTTCGACTCCCGCCGCTGTTGAGATGGACGACCGCAATTTTCAACCTCCTATTATAGAGCCGACAGAAACGATTCATGAGGACGGTCATGGTCCCGCAGCGACGGATACCCCGGAACATACCCATGTTGATCAGGTCGCAGTTGATCGCCAGCTTCAGGCGACAGTGTCGAGTACTTTGATACTCCGCCATGCTGGTGGTTTTGCTTTAGTGTATTCTATGCTGCATTTCTATTTTCTCCATTTGTACACACTCTTCTTGCACTTCAATGTCACTGGGCGGCGCAAGCAGACCTAGCGCGTTTGCGTCATGTTTTGTGCAGGTCTTCTTCGTCGTTTGCTCTTGGCAGCAATGATTTCTTCATCTCCATCGTTTGCTCATGCTGACCGTGTATATATCAAAGGTTCCTGATCGCTGTATACTTGCCCTTTGCAACCCATCGAACTTCTTGACTCGCATCTAATCCCCTGCTGGTCACCTATTTTTACTTCATGTTGAAATTACACAAGTATTACTTATTGGACATTATGTTTTGGATCCTCCACCATTGGTTATCAGCAGACGCTCTGCACTGCCGTGTGCCGTCAAGTCGATATCATTTGTCAAACGTCTGAATGATGTAAATGGGCAACACGGCGTGACCCGGGATGAAGGCAAGGGGGGCAAGTCCGAAGTGGGAGTGGCTTGATGAGAAAGGGGCGAACGGCTAAAAGACAAAGAGCCGAAGAAGCGGTGAACGATCTGAGCGACGGATGGCTAGACGGCGGCGATTCGCCGGCGAATGATAACGGACGGCGAGCGCGAGACTGAACGGACTTGGGCGGGGAAATCTCCTGGTATTCGAGGCCCATGCATCGGCCATCATATATACAGTGTATCTACGCGAGTGGCACGACGGCTGAAAGAAACGTGCATAAGGCGATGACGAAGAGTACGTGATGATATGAATATGTGAAGGTGTGAAGGGTCAGTGATCGAGTCCAGGCCTGCACGTGTCCTGCGCGTGTATACTACGTCATCGAGCTGGTCGACGCGCAGACGGACTGGGATCCTTACAATGATGATCTCCACTGAACTTTACATGATGATGCACCGTACGGCGGAAACTCACAATAATATACGACTACTAGTAGTACATACACACATCGAATGACTTTTTTTCTTTTTTTTTGTTTCTTCGATCTTCTCTGAATCGCCAACAAAAGGGAGAGCATAGAACACCAACTAGAACTTACAACGCAATGCTAGAGAGGGATATAGAACAGGACGGATGGCATAGGAAAGGAGTACCAGAAAAACGAATCAGAACCGTTTACAAGAACATATGCGGACGTCCGTTGAGAGCTTGTTTGGCACCATCGTGCTCCCGATCCGTATATCAAACCCACCCGGACTTGAAGGGACCTGCGATGCCACTGGGTTCGAGGGGCTTATTTTGGGACCATCTCAAGTAGTTTTGATAACCAATCTGAATGCCCCAACAGTAATCGCCCGACATGTAGACATTGGGATCGTCAAACGGAACCCCAGCTTTGACGTTTCTGAACCTGCAAAACTTGAGTCCCTTTGGCAAGCAGCATAGAGCTCAATTAGTTTACCAATGTTGTATCGCCTCCGGGTTCTCTTGTACATAGACTCCAGGGTCAGTTATGCCACCCATGGGTAGTTTCTTGGGCTTAGGGTCCATGACCCGTTTGAGTTCGCCTTTCTTGATTAGTTGATGATCGATTCGGGTTTGAGAAACCGCATGGCAGGATGAACAGGTGCTCATGAACTCATCAGCCGGACTGATTAAATTTCTTTAGCGTTTCTGCATTGCATGACAATGGTCGACGACTAACCCGTCCAGGCGGCCATGCCAACCCAACCCTACCGTGATACCTTTGAGACTTTTATACACATCAAGAGCGTGACCATTGATCCAGCACTCCTTGGATACCGCTCCATTGTCGTGTGCCTCTTGTGTCAGAGTCGGGTCATTGCCCCACTGAACTCCAACCGGAATGAGGTCTTCCATCCAGTTGTCCTGGAAGTTCGAGTTTCAGCATCGCATCAGACATACGAACTTGATATCACCTACATGATGTATCTCCTTAGTGCCATCGTATATGAAAGTACCGTACACCCAGCCAATGGGGAGATTCCAGCTATCGGGAGCCCGGGTACGGAAGTCGAGCTGGATGAGATGAAGAACTTCGGCTTTAGACCTGCGCTTGGAAGGATCCGGTACTCCCGCTAAGTCCACTTCAGCAATGCAAGCCCAGGTCGTAGGAGATTTCTCGTTCTTCAAGGTATATACCTGGTCCCCGCCAACATCGCCCCAAACTTCCTCGACGAGGAGGGAACCCTCTGGAAACTTGACATGGTTGTCTGCGTTCCACTTGGGTTCTTGGTCTCCCTTGCCCCAGACCTTTTCTAAAACCGTGGCCGCTGCCGAAATGTCAGAATGGTAAAAACTGGTCATGCTACGGCACTAACCTGTGGCATTGTAGAAATGGTTTACCCAGCCCTGGACGATTTTTTCCTGTTTGTCCGAAAGATGCCCCTTTTCGAGTGGGCCTCCGAACCGGAGGCCGCTGACTGGCTCTCGCCCATCTTCCTCGCGGTGCAACCATGGTGCATGGAAGAAGTTATCATGATTCTGGAGGGAGATTGATCGTTCGAACAGAAGATGAAGGACTCGTTTACATACCTTGGCAAAGTATGCCCTGATTTCTTCGCAAAATTCCCTTGCTACCTTGGGATTCAGAGTGCCGCCCTTCAAAAATTCTTTCTCAAACCATGGTGCGTCTTTTTGAGGGTTATCGGGGTAATCGTAACGATACTTCCAGGGTGTAACACCTTTTGGGAGGGGGTCTGGAAGAGGATAGTTGGAGGGTTTTCGGAACTCCTGCTGTTGCCCGTCTTTCATGGTGAATGTTATCGAAGAGTGAGATGCGGTCGGACAAACTGGATAGCCTGATCCCTTTTATCTGGTCGAGATCAGAGCTGGGAAATGGCTGGAGAGTTTGGGGTATCGAGGACGTTACTGTGGCGTCCCCCGTATTCGTAAGGCGGGCACAATGAATGAGCTTCCATTCATTCAAACATGCATGGTCCTGATCGGTAGAGATCCATACCAGGTACCGGAGCCGAATAAGTTCAACACGTACAGTACTAGTATGCAAATGGACTCGGAAGGAGGTCTTGAGGTCCACTTATGTCACCGGGTCGGAACCTGGACGCTGTCCTATTCTATAAAGAACTCTCGCCTTTGACGTGCACAATCCCCTTCAGGAGGACGAGCACTGTTATGCTTCGAATATACCTTATGATAAGTTGACCCAGCCCCTGACCTCCAGAGTTGGTACGTACATGATCATTCTGAAGAATTTATGCTTGTCGGAATGGAGTATCCACTGATCCACATCGGAGGCGAGGAAAGTACATTCTTCCTGGAAGAGTGGCACCCGAAGAACGAACTTTCGGTGATTGAATTATTACCAGAAGACTTGGAATCTGCCCCTGGTATTCCCCTGTCCTGAAGGGGATTCTGAACACGGCGAATGTCCGGCCAAGGGACATCAGTTTGTTGCGTAAAATACGTGCCAGCTGTCGAAGAACGGACCTTGAGCGCTTTAGTAGTAGTGGTCGTAATTGAAAGGTACTGCTAGTCCCTATCTGATGATCACTGGAAACCGACTTGGAGTCCTAAAACCGTTAAACACCATTCCTCCTGCCATAAACTTGTGGAAGCCGATGAACAAACAACCGTACGAGTCGGAATTCGAAGCTTGCTCGCAGCTAGGGCCGCCGGATCAAGCCGTTCGACGTTCAGTCGGCTAGCAGACAGACCGAGCTAGAATGCAATCGCTGGCTCAGCTATGTAGTATTCTCGACATCATGATGGTAACTTACCAGGATGATCCGAACTACTATCCGAATTACTAATTAGATCATACACCGTCACGTGACTTCATAACGACGCGTCGCGCAGAGTCACAACAACTTCGAATCTCGTCTCCGAGGAAATGAGCAACTCTAATCTCTTTTTTGTGGATCCTGATGATCCCGACGGTCCTGCAGAAATAACCCAGCATTCGGAAGATGTTGCGGACCTTCCAGGATCTCAGACGCAGCCAAAAATTACCCCCATTTCGTCCCAACAAGTCCGTGAAAAACGACTATTTTTTCCGGACAGTGACGATGAGGATATTCCATCTTTCGGGGCACCACTCAATTCCTCCGTTGCAATGACTCCCCAAGCGACGGGTGCAACAGATGACTCTCAAAGCGACATCGAGCTTCCCTCTGTCGAAGAAATTCCACGCGCGTCAAGCGTCAGCAGCATGTCTTCAGCAGGGGTTTCGATGGACTTCTCTTCTCCTCCCCCTTCTCCCAAACCCGCCATTCGGTCGTTTCCTCCAGCAAAGAAAAGGCGTCTGTCATCATCCACGCAGTCTAAACCCACTGTCAAATCGGATGGAACATATCTCGGTAGTTTCATAGTTGGAAACGCTTGGAGCACGGCCAAGGGCGCCGGTTACGTTAAACCAGGGGACGAGATCAGAATCGAAAGGGATACCCCAGATGTTACGTCCTCAGTCATGGGAAAGAAGAAGCAACTTACTCTCAAGGCGATGCTAAAGCCGCATCAAGCGAAAAATATGAAACGGAAGGCGGATACAATTGTCCGGCTCACCAATAAAGGTGGATTTGGTGAGTGCATCGTTCTCTAAGTGCAGCTGCCTGTCTGAATACGTCAACAAGAATTCGGTCGGCTACCACAAGATGTCGCTGTATGGGTATCAAAGCTGCAAGACATGGGTGATTCTATTTCTGTTGGTGCATTTCTCGCGACTGTACTCATCCGGTCCACCAAGGTATCATTAGCTTCAGGGGCAGCACAATGGTCGATTGCCCACCCGTACTCCACTCAGGTGCAGACATGATCGTGTCTTTGTCTGTTTATATTTCCGCTTCTGCGTTCAAGCCCGTCAACGCACCGGATACTTCGATTCAACCAAAGATAATGTTTGGAAAGGAGACTGAAGAGGAGCAATCCCTTCGTGAACGAAAGTCTGCGCTCCTGACCTTATTCGACGCTGTCAGCCTTCGGGCGAGTGCTAGCGCGCGAGCTCTAGGTAATGACAAAATTTCCGTCGACGAGGAACAACAGGATAGAAAGACCACGCAGAAAACGGGAACAAAGAAGACGAGAACCGAAATAGTAGGTGACGGGGAGGAAATCGAAGTTGAGGAGGGTGAGGACTTGTCGGACAATCAGATGGACCTCATTTACCGAAAGTGAACGTCTTGCGCCTCGGAGCATGGTACTGTCTCATTCAATGTTTATAGGGCTCAGCGACACGACCAGACCATGTCGGAGATGGATCCTCCGCCAACATTTACGCTCACGTTAAGGGGGTATCAAAAGCAAGCACTCACGTAAGCCAATTCTTGCTCGGGCAAATGTGTACTTATCGTTGAGCAGGTGGATGCACTCTATGGAGTCAGGTAAAGTCTCTGCAAGAGAATCAACGTCCATGCATCCTCTGTGGAGCGAGTAAGTCTCGAGCTAACTTCTATGGCTACGTAATGTGACCATTCTTCAGATATATCTTCCCCCCGGAACCGTGTAATGGTTTAATTGATCTAACTGAGGATGACAAGCCGTTCTATTTCAACCCTTTCTCTGGTGAGCTCAGCCTGGACTTTCCCAAGGCTGAGCGCAACCTTAAGGGCGGAATCCTGGCGTAAGTCTTCATACTTCATAATCCGCATCACAGACTCATTAATTCTCGTAGAGATGGTGAGCGTTTTTGCTTTTATCGAGAGACTCTGACGTTCGAGTATATCATCCCTTATTAGAAAGTAAGGATTGTCGAAATCACACCTTCGTCTGTCTGACTTGAATCTACAGTGGGAATGGGCAAGACGATCATGCTCTCAGCTTTGATTCACACCAATAAAGGACCCGAGCCAGTCAGCGACGACGAAAAAACTACACGTGGCCGTCAATTAAGACTGGACAACGCGTTCCGAGCTATCCCACCACCCGATCAAACAAGACGATCAACAATGGGTCCCTCTGCGACCTTGGTCGTTGCTCCGACGTCTCTTCTCACCCAATGGTCGGAGGAACTAGAGCGTTCCAGCGTTCCTGGCAGCGTCCGAGCCATTGTCTGGCATGGGCAAAATAGGCTAGATCTGGACGGTCTCGAGATTGAAGAAGACGGTAACACAGGCATACCGATCGTCATTACCTCTTACGGTGTCTTAGCTTCTGAGCATGCCAAGTTTGAAAAGTCGAACGGTCAATCATCGGTCTACCAAAGTAATGCTCAAACTTTTAGCTTGCCCTGTTACTGACTTTTCATGTAGCGGAATGGATGAGGGTTATCCTGGATGAGGCACACCATTGTAAATCAAGGACCAGTAAAACTGCGCGGGCGGTCTATGCACTTCGAGCGAGGAGGAGGTGGGCCGTGACAGGAACACCGATCGTCAACAAGCTCGAGGACCTTCACTCCCTCTTGTAAGAAGAGTTTGACTATGGCTGTTTTCATGCTCACTGTTGGACTAGAAATTTTCTGGATTACACGCCCTGGTCATCTTATGCATTTTTCCGCTCGTATGTCAATATTCAACAACCCCTGAGCTGCGACTGAAGGCTGGTTCTAGGTTTATTACGTTACCATTTCTCGCTCGTGACCCTAAAGCGATTGAGATCGTTCAAGTCATTTTGGAGAGTGTTTTGCTCCGCAGGGAGAAGAACATGCGGGACAGCGATGGGAAACGGATCGTGGAGCTTCCCCCGAAAGAACACACCATCGAGACTCTACACTTCTCTACCACAGAGCAAAAAATCTACGACTCTATCTTTGGCAACGCGAAACGAAGCTTTGATCAGCTTAATGCCAAAGGGCTAGTCGGCAAGAACTATACTCACATTCTCGCCATGCTGATGCGGTGCGTTCTTGACCGAGGGTTTATGTTCCTATGGTAAACATCTAGTACTCAGCTTGCGCCGTGCCGTGTTACACCCGGATCTTGTCATAGACCCCATAGAAGTGGTGAACGAGCCTGCATCAGGTTCAGGCTCCATCAAACTCGACACTCTCATACAGGATATCTCCGAGCACCAAAAATTTGACGCTCCGAATCCCTCCTTCGTGAAGACCGTGCTTTCCAATCTTGCGACACCCGAGACAGACGAATGCCCTATTTGTCTTGATGTGATGGAGGCCGCAGTTGTTATTCCTCAGTGTTTGCATCAGTGGTAAGCATTACCTAACACTTGTGTCGCCTGCAACCTACACCGTTCCTAGCTGCAAAGATTGCATCGTCTCTTACATAATGTCCTGCACCGAACGAAACGAAGAAGGGCGCTGCCCTTCCTGTTCTCGGGGTCCCATCAAGGAGAACGAGTTGATAGAGGTCTTGAAACCTAAAACTGAAGGCGAGATGAACAGAGACAACAAAGACGCGGTGCCCGTCACTGTGCCGTCAGTTGAGTTTCGTCGTAATGATTTCCGGTCCTCGACGAAACTCGACGCTCTGATTCAGAACCTACGTGAGTCGTCCCTTGATCAGTCATGTAACGGGCGATGAATATGGATATCGAATAGGTCGACTGCGAGACCAAGATCCATACTTCCATGCAATTGTTTTCTCGCAATTTACTTCGTTCCTCTCGCTCATATCGGTAGCTCTTGACCGTGAACAGCTTGCTTGGTACCGCTTTGACGGTTCTATGGACATGAAAAAGCGTAGCGCGGCTATAGCCGAGTTCAAGCAGAATGACCACAAGCCAAAAGTTTTGATTATCAGTCTGAAGGCTGGAGGCGTTGGGCTGAATGTAAGAACTCTTTTCGCTCGGAACCTCTGCTGATCATCCAACAGCTTACCTGCGCTAACTATGTATTCATGGTAAATGTTTTAGTGTTCTTTACAGAGCAAGTCTAACTCCAGTTCTAGATGGATTGTTGGTGGAATGCGGCTGTTGAAAACCAAGGCATGTACCTGGTTGACTTGCGCCTACACCAAATAACGTTCTCTACAGCCATTGACCGCGTTCACCGCATTGGCCAAGAGAAAACCGTCTATGTCAAGCATTTCATCGTGAGAGAACCTCATTCCGCACCATCCCTGCGTTGGTTGATGTACCCCGTTCGCCCAGATCGAGAATACCATTGAAGGAAATATCCTTGAGATTCAGAAGCGCAAGACCGCCATTGTCAAGGAAGCATTCAGAGGAACGAACAAGTCTGGAAAAGCAGATCCCGAGAGTCTGGAAAATCTCAAAATCATTTTCGGCTGATCTACAGTAGAGCTCGAAGTATGTATCGACTTGGTTATCAATTCTACTATTAGTACCGGGGTTTGGTGTGCCTGACTACGTGAGGTCACGCGGCATGCGTGACTTATGTGTGACATTTTGGCGATTCCTGTGCTGGATCGGTTCTTGATTCACAACGGCCATGACGAGTGTCTCGCCCTTCGCTCGAAGCACCGCGTTCGACGAGCCCCGTCTCGGGGCGCGCGAGCAGACTGTATGTACCCCTCGATCTTTTCTCTGTCTCCCCTGAATGATCCCGAGCAAGCGCTCTGCAGATCGAAGAAATGTACAGCGTTCCAGAGAGTTTTCTGGAAATTGAGGTTCGCAATCCTCAAACGCACGGTAGGTATATGTCTGTATCAAACATATCTCGAGATTCCAACCGATATTATCTCAGGATTCGGTCGGAAGATGTTTACCGACTACGAAGTTGTGTGCAAGGTATGTTCAGCTGACGTCGCTCTTCCTCCCTCTGAATCTGAGCACACAACGCATTTATGCCTTAGACCAATATACCGGCCTTCAAACTACGTCATTCCCTTGTGAGACGTCGTTACTCCGACTTTGAAGCGTTCCGCGATATCCTCGAACGAGAATCCACCCGCGTCAACATTCCTCTCCTCCCTGGCAAGGTCTTCACTAACAGATTCTCTGACGAAGTCATCGAGTCCCGGAGGGAAGGACTCGAACGCTTCCTCAGCATCGTTGCCGGCCACCCTCTTCTACAGGTGCGTCTTTGAACGATGCCCTGCCTCAGACGATTCTCACGATTTCTTTTTTGCTTCTAGACTGGTAGCAAGGTCCTTTCTGCCTTCTTGCAGGACCCAGGCTGGGACAAAAGTCAATGGCTATAAACATTATATCTCGCGACTACTCAGATAGTCCACCATGCCGAACCCCGTTTTGTCCCCACCCCGCCTCTCTTGGATCGTCTACCCAGTCTGATGTCCCCGTGCAAGGAAGCCCAACTCTTTTATCATGTACCACTAGGGGTCCTCGTCTGAATTTACGCTTGCCTGTTCCTGTAATTGTTACTGGTTCGCTCACGACCTTCCTCGTTTCCCCCGATGTTATAGTACATGCCTCAGGTACGTAAAGTACTACCTACGGAATTTTTTATGATTCCTCCACTGTGCGTTCATGGACGACAACGTCCATAACAGATCTGAAATTGAGTTGGTCACCCAACGCGAAATGGCCTGCCTCCTATGCTTACCGTAAGTTAACCGCATATGCAGTCTCGACGTCCGTTAGTGTGAGCAGGTCCACAGAATGCACACCAGGAGAGACGGCAAGGAAGTCCATACGGACGGATTGACAAGTGGATGGCTTGAGCGGGCTGTATAACCCAATCGATCTTCAGAAACGCGGACAAATGGACGTTTCTTGACAACTCACCCGACCCTTACTCGGTTCTGCAACGGTAAAATACCGGGAGGAACGATCGAGGCCTTGATATCCTCCATGTTGATCTTTCCTCTAGATTCTGGCGTACCGCTGATCTGCTCTGTCTTCCGTCCACCTGCATTTGGATAGCTTATCTCAAACCTTCTGGTCCACGAACTTTGATTATAGACGAAAATATCCAACGTGAACTGATGCGATGGATATATTTTCCTCTGTCCAAACGGACAGCCGTCGTCAGATTCCTCGGGTAAGAGGCCAACAGAAACGATAACGGGCTCTCCTGAAGGCACCGTCTGAGGTTCCCGCCGGTGGTCATTCATGACCGTCGGGAGCGGCGTCTGTGGTATCGCGTTCGCCATTCCTACCCGCCTGATGTCGATGCTCGGTCCGGAATGACCTTGTTGACTCCCCAAAGCATGGACCTGCGGCGTATTGTGCGGTAAGCCGGACGGGAACGCAGGGTACGAGGGCGTAGGCGGCGTGACGAAGGGTCGCCCTGGCACTTGAGGCAGTGGCGCGTTGACGGCTCCAGCCGACATAGTCGAGGACGATCGATTGAATGCCTGAAGTGCGACAGAAGGAGGGGTATAACCCGTTGTCGGAGCGGGTGGCGCAGACTCGCGAGATGACAGAGAGAGACGAAGGTTGGAAGGTGGGTTGATGGCGCGCATGGCGGTGATACTTCCGGGAAGCGTGTTGCGTTTTCCTGCGATCGCTTGAGGAGCCTTTGCGTACGTGGAGGACGAAAGGAGAGATGAGGAAGCGGTAAGACCTGGGAAGGGCGACGGAGGCTCAGGGAGGACGTTGCGTCCTATCACAGTGGCTTCGTGCATATCTGCAAGTTCCTCGCGAGGTTTAGATGACAGATCCAGAATGCAGTTCCACTGGGAGGTGAACGTTTGAGTCGGGTAGGAGAGGGTGGACTTTTCATCCTTGACTTCGCCTGTGACGTACGGTCTTCCGTGGACAACGATTGCCACCGATCTCTGCAACTCATTGCCGTCGCGGGTATCGCGGGTAGCCAT
>JBBPNG010000306.1:0-27465 GCA_038091095.1 Leccinum incarnatum
CCCGTTGGCGTCCTCTCCCAGTTGTTCTCCATGGACGTTATCATACCCATCCTCTTCGTCGTCACACCCTAAACCCAGCGTCGAAAATCAGTCCAACCAACGCTGGATCCATTCTCTTTGGATTCCCCGTTGGCTGCGTTTTACCTACGGCCCTCGTGCTCCATTCTGTCGACCCACCGTTGACCGCTATCTGGAAAGGATTTGCCTTCCTCGTCGCCCTCGCTACTCTCGCATACAGACTCCTTCCATTTTTACCCAATATCTACTCTGGTCACCCTATCGTCATGGCCATCCTCGTCCTCTTCTTTGTCTTCTCGGCACCTCTCCACGCTGTCTGCGTCTGGCCTCTCTTCTCTGACGTCGAAGCCATGCAAACGTGATCAATTCGGCAACGGTTTCCTTGTCAGACGGCGCGCACGAGTTCATCAAGTGGGACATCATTTTCGCCATGAGCTCGATGATGCTCGCGACACTTTGGATGGCCGATGGGGTGCTCAACTTCGTCGGGGTCCTTGTATGGAATGGCATTGCGACGATCGCGTTCGGTCCGGCCGCAGCGATTGCTGGCGTGTTCATATGGCGGGAGAGACGACTCAACGGTCAGAGTCACGCATTGCTGAAAAAGACAGGCTCGCGAAAGACGGAATGACGGTGTCGATAAAATTGTCCTTCCAGCCCCTTAACTGCGCTGGAGCAAAAATAATCCGACAATGACGGGCGGATTGATGCCGGAGATACGTCGATTTTTTGTCCTGACCATGATTCAAGGATAAAACCATCACACGCCCTGGCTGCCTATAGATGCTTCCAGGATACCCCGTTCAATGAAAAACCCACCGCCAATACTATTTTCGAGTGATCGCAGTGAGTTGTTACTTTGCTCGTGATGTTGCAGGCGATGTGCAGAACACGGATGTCTTGTCCGCAAGTCAAGTATGCTGGTTTTCACACAAATTTTTTCATTGGTGGAGAGGGCACACCCCCGGCGTTATTGATCATGACCAATGATACCTCGCGTCTCGTTGGAATGAACTCTTCACCTTGCGCCTCCGAGTTTCCCTTCTATCAATCCACCCTTGATTGTGATCGCCCGCCTCCACCGCGTCGTCGATCTTGCTTTCCCCGCCGACCTCTTCCCGAGAGTGCGCACGATGCAGCGCAATTTATCATGCACGTCGGCCCTACAATCAGCGGAAAGATACACATGGCGCTGCGAGCCCTCGCAGCGTCGAGTTCGGGCCTCCACGCCGGCCCCCTCCGGCTCCTCGCACACGAGATCTGAGAGCGGCTGAACAGAGGATAGATCGTCCCCCTCGGGATGGATCCTGAACCCGGGTCGGATTCCGACACATGGACGTTGTGAACGAGACCGGATCCCGGCCCACAGTTCGGAAGGAGGGTCATGCCAAGTACGTCCGGCAGTGCAACCTGCGCACGGGAGAGGAGTTTCGGATCGTATGAGCTCGACGGTGGAGATGGCCAGTTTCGACAAGTCCCTGGCCGTGGCAGTGGTGGACTAGATACAGATGATTGCAGATCCCGAGCGTGGTTCTGCACGGACAAGCGCTGTTCTGGGTCTGTCTGCACGCGAGCTCCATCTCTAGCGAGGAGATAGCGGTGCCCATCGTTCAAGACATCCTCAAGGACACAGGGATCGTCAACCGATATGAACGTCTCACGCCTTTGGAGGTTCAAGAGTCGTCTTTGGATGGTGACTTGTCGCAGATCCAAAAGGGAGATTGTCTCGTCGTGTTCTCGCGTGATGGTGTATTCGCAGTCAAGGGAAAAATCGAGGAGAGAACTTGTCTGCGCTTTGCAGTCGTCGTCTATGGGAGACTGCCATCCGAGATTCGATCCGAGCAGGCTGCGCTCTTCAACAACCCCCAGAGCGGCTACGACGTTATCGTCGCTAGTGACGCAGTCGGAATGAGACTCAACGTGTACGTACGTTCTGAATGAGACCTATATGATCCCGTCACTCATGTGCTGTGTTTTGAAGCAAGATCAAACGAATCGTGTTTGAAACCATTTCCAAGTTTCATGGTCAAGAGATCTAGAGGCGACCGCTGTCGATATCTCAAATAAAGCAAATCGCCGGGCGAGCAGGACGTTATGGATTGCACAGCCAACCTGGTGGTTTCGTCACCACGTTGCACAAGAAAGCCATACCAATGCTCTGTCGAGCGCTCGCGACTCCCAGGCCTCCTCTCGCATGTGCGGTCTTCGATCCTCCAGGACACTGAATGGAGAACGTGTCGCAGACGCTTCTTGGGGTGCCGTCATACGTGTCCTGCATCCGCCCGCCCTTGCGTGCCGCCACGCAAACCCGGTTGAGCCAGCTAAGCGAGTTCATGGACACGCATGCCAGGATCTGCTCTTGTCCGACAGACTGCTTTTTAGGAAATGTACGATCAAGTGGTCAGATCCGATCGCGCAGATACTGGGTCTGTACACCAATGCGATACGCGTGAAGCTTGACGCTGTGCTATTCGTCGCTCCGTTCATGAGTGTCCTGGAGAAGGTGGAAGGGATGATGCGCGACTCCGACCGCCAGCCAAAGGTGCGCGCGTGCAAAGAGGGGCTGCACTAGGTGCTTGTATTGTACCTCTGGCTGTCGTTTCGCAATGCAATGGCATTTTATGACGCGGACGAGGCGTATGCGCTGAAGGCTCATGTGGAGCGTGTGCTAGAGTGGTGTCTCCGGCAGGTGTCTTCATGGAGAAAATCTGATGAAAATGTCGAAACGAGATGAGAGAAACCGTCCTCAGAATCTTCGACTGATAGGTAGGCGATCATGATTAGATAACACGATAGCGATGTTATGTACGCATAAAGGCGAGCGAGATATTGATGGAAGCGAGCGCCCAGGCCCAGGGTACCTGCGTGAGAAGTGTACGGCGTGCACGTGTATGCGAGGCGATGAAGGCATGCTGTGAGTGAACGTCAAAACATTCACTTTGTACTTGACCCAGTATGTTTTCCACGTTGCGCTCAAGGAAGAGGAATGGTGAGTAGTACGTTGGCAAGGTCATCGATGAAGGGCGCTGACGGGAGCAACAGAGCCGAGTAGGGCGGACAACCCACTTCCCTTGGACGGTGGTCAGCAGGTGCAAACATCGACGACCAACGAAAGGGAGGTACCGGTGGATGCTCATGAATCGAATGGAAAAAGCTCCTCCTCCAATGTCGCAACTGACGCGAATCCAATCGAAATCGTTGCTCAAAATCAGATATTGTCGGTCGCTTTTCTTGCTGATGGGAAGCATGTCGTGAGCGGTGGATACGACAAGGAAATTCGACAATGGCGAGTGGAGGATGGCAAGGAGGTGGGGAAGGCAAAAGACGCTGGGAGTGTTATTCGGGACCTGGCAGTCACACAAGATGGCAGGTGGATCGTGGGTGGGACGGAGAGCGGTCAAGTGATCGTCTGGGATCCGAAAACCCACAAAAAGGTGGTGGAGTTCAAAGCAAACGACAATTTCGTGCGTGCGGTGGACGTTTCAGCAGATGGGACGAAAATCGCGACAGGAGGAAATGACGAAACACTCGATGTCTGGTCGTTTTCCGATGGCGAGCGACTCCTTGGCCCATTCAAACACGACCATATTGTGACTGCAGTCAAGTTCTCTCCCGACGGACGACGCATCGCTACTGCCGCGTGGAATCGCGTTCGGGTCTACGACGGCAGCGATATCCTCGCAAACTTTTTCATCCCCGCCACTTTCAACGAATCCCTCGCCTGGGCCAGCGACTCCAACCGCCTCTTTGCCTTGTCCATAACAGGCTACATTCACTGTTTCGACGTGTCCACCAAGAAGAAGCTCGCGAGATGGCTCATCCACCGTGACAGCGATGACAAACCAAGGTGTATCGCACTGGCATGCAACGACACAATCATCGCAGCCTCTGCTAATGGGTCACTCTCACTCTGGGACACCAAGACACATCAACAGATTGGGACCGTCATCCACCACTCCCACCGCATCTGGTCCATGGCCATCTCGCCAAGCTACGACATTGCGACCGCTGGAGACAAGGCAATCACGCTGCGGAATCTTTGTGATATCCTTCCCTCACCCTACCGCAACAACTGCAAGGCGCGAGTAGGATTGTTGGAGGATGAACTCTTAAATGCCACCCAGGTATAAATTGATTCGCACGACATGCCGATTTGACGGCGCTGACTACACAATCAGATCACTGAACACGACCCATCGAACTACGAGGGGTACAGAAGGAAATATGCGGTACTACATGGCGTAGGGCGTTACAAGGAGGCATTCGACGCATTCGAGACGATGCTCTCGACGATGGAGAAATCACCTGACCCACAAACTCGGGGCAAGTTGTTCTCGTTCATGTTGTGCAGACGAGCTGATTTTGTGGCGATAGACATGCGGCGTTCTTATCTCGACACGACTCCACTGATCCGAAAAGTCGTCGAACAAACCACTCGTCTCATTCCCCATGTTCTCATCGACACCACCACTGGTCGTCTCTATGATAAGACAATGCAACAGGAAGCTTTCGAGGAGTCCTCCATGTTCAACGAGTTGCGGTCTTACATGATTACCCCCGATCGGCTCGACTGTGTACGCATCAAGCAGGAGGTGGAGAAGTTCTATGAATATGTGATGTTCTCACACAGGTGGCAGCCACACGAGCCATCGTTTCAGACGGTCGAGAATACCCCAATCTATGGACTCCCTGCATCCCCCGCGAACAACAAACTCATCAACTTTTGCCACCTCGTGCAGTCTCGGCGCTTCCGGTGGGGATGGAGTGATACATGCTGTGTCAACCAGAGCGACAAGGGAGTTCAGCAAGAATCAGTTGTCGCCATGTTTCAGTGGTATTGTCGGGCGGCGCTCACGATCGTCCATCTTCTCGGTGTTCACTCCAAATCGCAAAGAAAGGGCCTTTTGTGGAGAAGCATCTGGAACACTCGTGGATGGACATACCAAGAGTACGTCGCGTCGAAGGTCGTACAATTCTATACGGAAGATTGGAAGCCATACCTTGATCTCGACATGTTCAATCACAAGGAATCACCCATAATACTCTCGGAGATGGAACAGGCAACCAATTTTGCTACTCAGGCCCTCGCAACGCTTCAGCCGGGGCTGACCAGGGTGCGCGAGAAGTTGTACTTGGCTTCGGGTCGCGAGACGACGCGGGTAGAAGATATCGCATACTGTCTGTTCGGTATCTTTGATGTCTCACTCCCGCCGGTCATATATGGGGAGGGCACGCGAGCAGTCCGTCGTCTTCTTGAGCACATCTTGACTCAATCGGACAACGTCACACTTCTCTCCTGGACCCAGGCTGGAAACTCAAGTAGTAATCCCAACAGCTACCTCCCTGCCGACCTCGCTGTCTATGACCAGATCGAGCCCCCTCATGTTCCACAGTCGATCGAGACCGCCGAGATGGACAGAATGACCATGGATTTGCAGTCATCCTTGCACGACCCCTTGCTCGCCGTTCAGTTGTACGAGCGGCTGCACGACCTTCCCCCTCTTTCGATCATCACTGGTCGACTCCGTCTTCCTGGATTTGTTTTCTCCCTGACATCCCTCACCACTATCAGAGAGAAACCTGGATCTGACTCGATCGTTCATGTCTATCATGCCACTACTCCCGTCCTTGGTGACATACGCATTGAGACAAACGACGACTTGGTCGGAATGCACGGCTTGATGCTCATCCACCCCTGGATCAGTCCCCTTCTAGATAGGGATTTCTTCGGTGGGGCTCCTCAGTTTGAGCTAGCCATGCGTGCATTACGACTGGTCGTTCGACTGAAGCAGCCGTTCGGTGCGCTGTTACTTGCTTCGGAGGGGCGCGTGCTGTATAGACGTGTCGCGACGGACAGTTTTATCAATGTTCAGATCCGGGCCGAGACAGCGTTGGAGGAACTGATGGGCAGCGTACGGATAGTCGACGTCCAATAGGCCTGCGATCTCGGTTTTTTGGATATCGGGAAACGAACTCGGTTGTATTGACCTCTCGTGTAGTATCCCACTTATGGAGCTAGTTATCAGCGAAGTGACTGGCCTGAAATGATAACAATCCCGAACACGCGCGGTGGGTCGATGAACGTGTTATGTAGCAAAGTTGTGTATAGGCCTCCCAAGCAACGCCACGGATACAGGAGAGTCTTGGAGGGCGTTGCAGATGCTCTGACGTAGTTGGGGGAAGACAAACTGGATTATCGGCATCGACGAAGGGTGGACCTCCGAGTCGGATCTTGCCTTACATACTAAATGCACGGTAACAGTAACCTGCACAAGACCCTTGTCCCCTATACATCGACGCTGCTCACTACCACTACCTTCAGAGCTACCGTGCTCCTTTCGTCTTAGTGCTCCCCTCCGTTGATCAGATGCTACACAGACATGCCTTGGTCCGAAGCCGTTACAGAACAGTTCTCTCTTGTTGACCGCTTCACCACAGAGCGACTGGTATGGACCCCTCAACACCCTCCTGTTTGAGCTCTTCCCCCCTTCAGAGCACTACCAAGTAATACCCCAGTACAAGCGTGTCAAAGAATCTCAGGAGTTCACTGTCCATCTTATCACTGTCCATCTTATCATCCGCAAAAGGAGTGTGCCGATCTTTTTCGTCGAGCGCGAACCATATGGTTCTCTCAGGAACCTCTCTGCCCGAGCCCTCGCCGACAACTAGATGCGTGATTGCTTCCGTGAATTATGTGGCTCCCTTCGTACGCCAAAGCTGGTTGGTATCAGCTCCTTCGGAACCCAATTCTGTGTTTACACGTTCACCACCGAGACTCGGACCCTCGAGCCGAATCTCATTAAGGCGGATGCCGACATCATCAACGACACCGCTCCGGAGGACAGATGGGCTTTTGATATTTTGAATGACGAAGGAGAAGCAAAGCTCAGAGAAGTGGTGACCGAGGCTAAGGCTATGGCGGTGAATTTGTGGGTCTTTTACTAAGGACGAGAGTCGAATATTGTGACGCTTTCAGATGCTCGAATTGTAACAGTATCATTCAATGACATGGATTTTGCAACAATGTGCTCTATATACTTGCCTCAAAATATCGGGTATAAGTCTACCGTCTAATCCCCTGAATTCCTTCTCGGTTATTACTTTCCTCGCTCGTCACGGACGCTAACGCTGTTCTCTTCTACCTGAACCAACGTCGGTGATATGAGCCCGAATACCTGAGTTTTCTTGTCATTGATGGAATCCCACATGGTGTCGTGTATTGATTACCATTCTGCACATTAATACACTCTGAATCTCCCTGGCCAAGCAGACGGCGAATATGAGCACTCGACATGCAGCAGTATTCATTTCCATCTCTTGCTTCACGTACTACAGGCTGAATGCTTAACACATCCAAGAGCCCGACAATGTAGTGTCTCGCAGTCTTTGGTACATGACGGACTGCGGACTTTCGAACAAATTTCCCTCGTTATCTTCAATCGTCGTTTCCCTTTACCACCGCCAGAGGAGGATTCCGACTCTTTTGTTCTCGTCAGTATCATCTCCTCTGGCTAGCTTTTAAGCAAGCACAAGTCCTTGCCCCCATTTCTCCTCCGCGGAAGTGCAGGAGGTATGCTCAGCTTGGCATCAAAGCAGCAGAAGCACGAAACGAAATTGCATCTTTAACCCTCGACTTCTACTCGTCATCTCGGCGATGATTGATGAGTTGTTCGATCCGTGAAATTATCCTCGAAGCTGATGGGAGAGGAACCTGGCCAGCGGCGACAAGGACAGGCTTCTGTCGCCGCTTCTGTATATCATAATCCTCGCGCTAGCGTAAAAGGCACCAGCGGAAAAACATTCAACATAGCCGACTGACCTCTTTTTATACTACTGTGGAACAGAGGCCACGAGGTAAGTCTTGGATACACGAGGACTTACACAATTGCTCCGATATCACTTGGTTTCGACCGACGGACCTAGTTCTCCACCTATAACAGACATTCGATAACCACAGCGGTGTACGTGTTTTGATCATAAGAGGTGACGGTAATCAGAGACTCGTCGTGTAAACGACTAAACAGTACTTCTTGACCGCTGTCCAGGTTGAACGACTCTTAACTTCAGAACATACACCATGCGAATGCTTCATAAATGCGCTAGCTTCGTTCTACCTACCAAATCGCCATGCTAGTCTTTTCCTAGAGGCGTCCTTCCCTGGCTTCGAAATGAATATCTTGCAAGGCATCGTGACCAGATGACCCTCACCGCGGAGACGCGGACTCGGTTGATTCGAAAACCAGATATGTGTGGTCATGTACCAAATGAAGATGCCCGCCTCCGTCGAGCTCCGGTTCCGATCAGGGTGGAAACGGGAGTGGGTTTAAGCTGGTCGAGTGGCCGAGGGGTACGACGGCCATGTGGTCTCCTTGCAAGACTGCTATACCATCTGAAGGCAGTTCAAAAAAAGTAAGCGGGGCACCAAAGAGCGAGGTACGAGCGATGTGGATCTTTGGAACTTCTCTTCGCAGCGCACCGACGGAAAGGGGGATGGGTAGTGGCCGCGACTTGACAATAGTCCAGTCTGTCAGGCAGGCTTCAGGAGCATCATGCGAGCAACAGTACCTGGAGGAACTATTGACATCCTCTCCTATTCGTTCAGCGGGGACGATAAGCCGTTTTCCCCGTTATCTGTCTCGCTGGTGATTCGGATGTTGGAAGTTACTGCGGAGCGTCTTGATGTGATATAGGCTCGGATCATGGATGGAGAGACAGGAGTCGCAGATACTAGGCAGTCTCCCTACCGAACAGGCACGGCGTCGCGCTGTCCAAGTGTTGCTACGTCAGGGGAACTAGACATCTGCGACGAGGTCATGACACGCCGCGTGGCCCTACTCCTGCCAGTCATCGTGTTGGCAAAGTCGAGCCTATCTGAGTTGTTGCAGATCGCAATGCCGACTGAAACGACGTGAAAAAAATGAATGTCAATGTCGTCGCGTGAGGTCGAGTCTGTCGTGGTAAAACGCTTGTCCCGATTTCTTCAACTCGCGTCCAACATGCCGTTCTCGCTCAACTACGCATCCATAGAACACCCAAAGTCCGTCTCACAAAACAGCAAACGCTGATAATGATCGACATGCATACAATACAGATGGAAAAACCTCCCCCCACCGCCCGACTTTTCCAACTACCTCCATCATCCCACCCACGTACGTACGTTTTCGAGACTATGTGCCAAGCTAACCTCACCTCACCTCACCAACAGACAAAGACACCCGCCAAGGCAACCACCACCGCATCCTATGCCGCCCTCAAAGAGAAACGCGCTTGGGACCTCGCCATATCCCCCGCCAAATCCCTCCCCATGCAAGCCTTCATGCTCTACATGTCCGGCGGCGGCGTACAGATATTCAGCATGGGCATCGTACTCATGCTCCTCCTCACCCCGATTAAGAACATCGCAGGGATGAATGCCGGTGCGTTTCTACTTCTTCACGTGTGTATGTATGACGTGTTGATGTTTTCACCTTACCATGACCGGACCTCGACCCGACACGGCGACGAACGGAACGAACAGCCTTTGTACCCTTTTCCCCAACACCCACGCCCTCCCTGACCGCCCTCCCACTCCAAAAGGCCACCTACGTCCTATGCAACCTCCTCACCCTCGCTGTCGGACTCTGGAAATGCCGCTCAATGGGTCTCCTACCCACCGGCACAGGCGATTGGCTCGCATTCGAAACTCGTGGCGCCGTGGGTGTTTTTTTCTTTCTTTCCTTTCGTGCCTGTCTCTTTTTTCGTCCTTGGGGTCTTGGTACGACGTCATCACCCCCGCACTCTTTCCTTTTTCTTTCCTTCTCTTGTTCCCTCCTCCTCGGCATAACTTCTCAGACGCGTTAACACCCCCCACTTTAGCCTCCGGAGATATCGCTCTAGTCCTTGCCGATCGCCACAATCCCACCGCCAGTTTATTGATCCGCCCGCGCGTGCGAGTCCGACTCGAATCACCCCATCATTAATCACTCCGGACACTTACCCGTCGCTTCGCTTCGACTCCTTTTTTCCCCTCGTTCCTCCTCGCATCCCGCGCGATTCGCCCCCAGATCAACCTCGGTCGTTACCATTCTTTGCTACGCCTAGAATAAGATGTGGAGTGGAAGAAACAGAGAGAGAGAGAGAGAAATAGGAATTCCCTATTACGAGCCAAAAAGGGGGGTATCATGCATCTGAACCGAGTCCCTGTACCTTCCTCCATCGTCTTTCCATTGCACAAGAATGATTAATGATCATCCGGTGTGGCTCTTCTCCGCCGTCATTATTATCGCCAAGGAAATAACGCGATAAAAAAGAGGAGATGAATGAACGAAGAATAAAAAGAAAACGAAGATTAGATTGCAGTTTCGGTCTAGACGGGTGACTAAGTTGCCCCTCCGGCGGAATTTACTCAGTGCGGGTGGAGAGAAGCCGTGAATGGTGTTGGAAGAGGAAACATCGAGGACGGGTAAAAAGAAATCATGAGCCTGAGGTGTTACGTGAGAGGGAGAAAAAAAAAGGGCGAAGACACAAAGAGCTAATGAGAAACGTCAAGGATATATGAGGCAGAAGACAATCGTAAAAAAGAGTCGTGAAGAGATGAAAGATATCAAATGAGGCGTTCCCGTGGGACAGGACTACATTAAACGATGACACATTTATGTCTTTTCTTGACCACGGGAGGCTCTAGGGCAGCGACGATGGCCTGTCGTCCGTCGACATCGGCATCAATAGAGTTCCAGACGGACAAAGTAGACCGACAAGCTCAAACGCACCTCGTCAAACACGTTCTTCAGTCCCTTCTGCGTCAGAGCTGAGCACTCTACATACTTGACCGCCCCGAGTTCCCTCGCAAGGCGCTCTCCAAGCTCACACGTTACGGGTCGCTGCTTCTGTCTGGCCAATTTCTCAATTACTTGGCCGTCGTCCCGTAAATCAATTTGCGTGCCAACGATGAGGCACGGCACGCCCGGACAGTGATGGTGTACCTCGGGGAACCATTTCTCCTTCACGTTTTCAAAGGACGCTGGCGAGGTGACACTAAAGCAAACCAAAAAGACGTCCGTCTGCGGGTATGATAATGGACGGAGACGATCGTAATCCTCCTGACCTGTGAGATCGAATTATAACATAGAACCAACAAGCAAAAAGAAAGCGGACGAACCGGCAGTATCAAACAAGCCGAGCGTGTATGGATCTTCACCAATCATTACGGTCACGGCGTAGTTATCAAAGACCTAGCATACATGGCTTGCATCTGCCCGGCATGGCGGGGCAGCGGGACGAGAGAGACAAGAAGTGAGAGGAGACGTACAGTCGGGACATACTCGCTCGGAAACTTGTTGGTCGTGTACGATATCAAAAGACAGGTCTGCAAACGTTCACCGTTCACTCGCGCGCCCAAGCACAACAGCGGCCAGAGACGAGCGGAGCACGCACCTTTCCAACGGCACCGTCGCCTACTACGACGCACTTGATGGTCTGCATTGTCGTCGAGAGAAGAGGTGCGTGATGACGCTTGACTGGAAAAGAATGTGACAGGTCAGCAACGCGCGCAGCAAAGACATGCACGAGACCTGTTTCAGGACAGGCCGCACCTCTGCAGCATGACAACCACGCTGCACAGAGGCTGTGCAAGACCGGGCAAACACGCCCTCGAGGTGATGGCGCACGGGAAGCGTATGACGAGACTCACCGGTCGGAAAGGATCGGTTGACAATGACACGAGTTTGTTAGGCCTTGAAGCTAGTGCAATCACGGCGAGGCACGGTTGGTTCCTGGCGTTGAGAAGAAACCCGGTAAGCCGCCGCCAAGCTCACGGCGGGCGAAGATAAAGATAAAACGGCGAAAAAGAAAACGCACGGAGGACGAGAAAGTTCCGAGGTCGATGTTGGCGACGACGAGCGGAGGTTGGCCTCGACACGAAATCGCAGGTAGCTCTCTCGTTCGCGACATGAACCGGCCCTAAGCACACAAACACACACAAATATCCTCCCCGGCATCCGAGTCTACCGGTACAGATGTTATTATTATAGCCTGCATGCTTATAACGTAGAGAAAAAAATAGAGGAGTCGTGCAGTACTGATACAGTGCTCAAAGGTCCTCATTACGGTGCCAT
The DNA here is from genome assembly GCA_038091095.1 of Leccinum incarnatum. Classification (NCBI taxonomy): domain Eukaryota; kingdom Fungi; phylum Basidiomycota; class Agaricomycetes; order Boletales; family Boletaceae; genus Leccinum; species Leccinum incarnatum. Next base: position 12,111 of record JBBPNG010000306.1, read on the forward strand.
AGGCTGCTTTAGCAGTATGCAAGATTCCTTCATAGATGTCTGCCTGGAGATTCAGACCTCGCACTGAGGACTAGAAGAAACATGACCGTACATATCATGACTCCATCAAAGGGGGTTTCCACCAAGAAAGAACTCCACGCTTAGTACCAGTGACTATGCACGCCTGCGAACCACGGTCGAAGCACTGCAAACAGCCATCGTCAGCTTCGTCCTCGCCTAGAGTCTCGTAAACTTACTGCAACTGCTTGCACCTGTTCAGCTGTAAAAAAACCGACACGTGAACTCCCGTGCCTCAGTAAAGAAGCATCCACTCACATTCGTCGTGATCCAGCCCGCAGATCACCTCCCCCTTGGCCTTATCCCACACCAGCAGGTTGCCCTCCGTCGACCCAAACAAGACCGTCTTACAGCCACTTGCAAACACGGCGCCAAATCCTTGTCGTTGTTCACCAGAACAGTCTGCGTTCGTGGAATATACCTGTTCGATCTTGCCCTTGTGATCGGTCTGCTGGATTCCTACCAAATGTGCTCGTCCTCCTGCTTGCGACACCAATGCTTGCGTGCCCTGCGCATTGACGTCCAAGTGGTATCTGCAGCCGATCGTCAGTAAATGCTTTGGCTCATGAAGCATCGACCTACACTTTAGCCTTGAGGAATGCATATGCCCGCAGCGTCCCGTTAGGCACCTGACAATACCACCTTTACAAGATCGTCAGACCAAGTCGAAGAAGCTCGCCGAGCAAAGTCACATACAAGACACCATCGCTAGTACCGCCGATCAACGCCTCGCCGTCCTCGACAAACTGGATAGAAGTCACATTCTGCCGCAAAATAGACCGCTGGGGCTGCCAAGTGCCTGTCCCATCTGTTTAGCGCCGAAGCCATGTGCTCACGAAAAAAAAAATCGCTCGCCTTTGATCCATATCCAAACTTTGACGCCTATCCGCGGAATCGCCACAGCAATCCTGTCGCGTCTGTATGCAAAACAAATCGAGTCCTCCTTTCCAGCGTCCAGTAGCTTTGCCCACTGCCAATGGTTATGATTCTGCCCCAGCAAGACATTTGTTAGACGCTCGTAACAACTCCAAAGCTAAAAACGCACCGTACGCGTCCACTTGCCAATAACCCCATCCCGCCCCAACGAAACGACACCCAGATCGTCCGACATCCAAGCGACAGCCACAATCGGTGCATTTTGTGCCAGCCGAGCCGTCTCCACCTTGCTCGGCATGTTCCATATTCGAATCGTGCGATCGTTACATATCACAGCTAGTCGCTCCCCGTCAGAACTAAACGAGACGTAATTGATCCCTGGGTCTTCGTCGCTCTTGATTTGCACCGTACGCAGAGGATCCTGACTCGGCCATGCGACCGAGCGCTTACGCGGACGGGCGTTCTCGGCCTCTCCATCGGGATCAGACGTCAATGCGCGCTTCTTGCCCTTGGAGTCGTGCGTGGGCGTTGAGCTGTTTGATCCTATTGGTCCGTGCGATTGAGGGGTATACTGGAGGACAGCGGAAGATGCGGACGAGGGAGCGATAGGCCGAGGCGCTTGTATAGGGATCTTTTGAACTTGTGCAGAGACGGTGGTAGGAGACTGTGGCAAGGATGGAGTTGCCCAATCATTGACCTCTGGGAATGACAATGAGAATCTTGCTCTTGTGCAATGACCAGCGACTCACCGTGCTTTATTTGTGGGGTGGCAGATAGAGGCTGGGCGAACAGTCCAAACCTACCCTGGTCTGTAGATGCAGCGGATCTGGGACCAGACGAACTATGCAAGAAACCGGGTGGAGATGGAGATGAATATGGTGCAAGACCAGATAGACCAGGTGGCGTCTTCGACGATCGTGTACTTTCTGGTGTCAATGGCCGTACGACAGGAAGGGTGGCCTTAGCACTAGGTGGCGAAGCGCTCGTCGCATTTGCCGCCGTTGCATGCCCATTCGTCTGCCTGTTGTATGGCCAGCCATTCCCAACCACCACCTTCCTTTTGGGTCCTTGCCGCGGCGACGACGCACGGGTGGTGACTTTGATGGGAGGGGGTGGGGCAAGCCTCGACGGACGGATGTTCAGAGGATTGGATATCGATCCAGTTAAAGTGTATGACAGTCGCGGGTCATTCGCGGACGTGATCGGCTGATAGCCAGGCTTCGAAGAACCAGTGCTTGGTCCATCACGATGTCCTGTCGTGAGGACGGTCGGTCTAGGCGGTAATGAAGACGAAGGTAGTGGTTGACATGATTGAAACGAGGCCGAGAATGATTGGTTCGCAACTTGAGGCAACCTGTTTTCGGGAACTATCAACTTGAGTGGCTGCGGCTGTGGGGCTGGAGACGCCTTCGGTGGAGGAAGGCCATCGGGAGCAATCGACTCTCTCTTGACAGGTGGTTGCTCAACAGGGCTCGGCTATTCAAAATCGTCAATGATGTCATTCCACGGAACCCATTTGCTGACTCACCGCCTGGTCAGCAGGACTCGAGGGCTCCCTAGAATCTTTTCTCGTAGTCAACGAATCCTTTTCCCCAACAAACTCTGTGATGAAGCCACCAGAGACGAACGGATTCTTGATAGGTGGGCGTTTTGTTACTGGAGTTATGACGGGCTTCTCACTGACGGGCTCCGCTGAAAAAGGTGCAGTGGCGGTCGTCACGGTTGATGCAGGGGAAGCAACAGTCGTCTGAGCTGACTGCGGCATCGGCGTTTGAGCAGCCACGTTGGGTTTTATGGGCGCTACGGGAAGCACGAGTGGCGAGGGAGGACGAGTACGGCGAGAAGCAGCACCTGTAATGAATCCAGGGATATCATCTGAATAAGTGGAAGACTGTGATGACGGAGATGACTGGATGTCCATGTCGACAGTCTCTGAGGATACGGGGCTGATCTGCAATGTCCTGCTAGCGGCATCCTCGAGTTGAGTCCACGGCGCTTCTAGATTCTCTACAGGCGCTTGCTGTTCGGTGGGCACTGAAGGTGAAGTGTTACTTAGCGGGGGAGGGGTTGACTTTGTAGGGGTCGTTGAGTCGTGAGTGAGGGGTTCATGAGGAAGGGAGTGAGGGGTTCCCGGCGGCGAGCCTATGCTCATCGGAGAGAGACTTCTGGAGCGATCATTTGAAAGTATCTACAGTGGCTGAGAAAAGGGTGAACAGTGGCGTGCAATGCACTTACTGGACGATCATCAGGTGGCGGGATCAGTTCAGGAGATGGGTCGGACGGTGTAATTTGCACAGGATGTTTTACAGGAGAGGAAGACACTGGGGGCGGTTCATGCTGTACTTGCGATTCGTCCTGCACGAGGATGGGGGGAGGAGGGACTACCTGGACAGCACTCACAGACCATGTTGGTTTTGCTTGCACGCCAACGGAGACATGTGTAGGTGGCGGTGGGGTGAATGAATCTAAGTGCGACGCACCGAACGCTCATGCGAATGGATTGTGGGAGAGAAAAGGGACTACTCACCGTCGACGGCGCTCACCTGTTCGTATTGCTTTGTCCACGTCCTGCGCATCTTGGGAGGGATGACATGAGAGACGGGGGGGTCAGAGAAGGTATCGTCATGAGCGATCTGTTTTTCGACCTCCTCTTCCTCGTCCGAATTTGAGTCGTGTATGGAGAAGAGGTCGGCTTCGAAGATGACTGCCTGCTCTGTAAAGGAGCCATCTTCTGAGGCTACGGAGAGGAGAATTTCCTTGCCGGGCTTGACCTCTATTCTCTTCTGTGCAAACAGACTGAAGTAAGCGACTGGTCCTCTACCCGGAGGGTAATTAGAGTCTTCCGAGATCTCCACACGCCTGAGGACGACGTGAGCCTTTTGACTTGCACCATGGCGTCGAAAGCGAAGAGCGCCTTTTACGCCGAGGACAGATGCGACGTTTGGGGAGTGAAGCTGAGTAGACGACTCGGAGCTGTTAGAGTCATCCATTATTGCACTCGAAAGCCGTCGATGTTAAAGAGTCCTTCCAGTTAGTCACGTGTTATATAAAACATTGACGTGTAACCACCATGCACCTCCTCACTTTGGTGGTCTATTCTATCGCTCTAGTAGCTAGTACACTCGCAAAGTCTAGCTCCGGAGACAACGTCCTCGTCCTACTCGACCCTTCACTAGACAAGGCGAATTATTCCATATTCTTTGGTGGACTAGAGAGTCAGTGAACAGTTGCAAGTTTGACTTTTTGCTCACCTTTCACTAGAACGAGGATACGAACTGACCTTTCGCGCACCAAAAGACGCGAATCCTGCCATCACCGCGTACGGCCAACCCAACTATGACCACGTCATCCTCTTCACACCCGAAACAAAGTGTATGTTGTGACCAGTCCTTTCTCCAGAACTGTTAACTCACTTCTGTACAGCATACGCCCAAGACATCACACCACAGTCATTAGTCGGCCTCCTTGCAGAGAACACAAACCTCCTCGTCACACTCTCTCCAAAACAAACTCCCCTTTCCTCCCTCGCTACCGAGTTCTCCCTCATCCCACCCCCTCCAGGGATGCCCCTCGTCTCTCACCACCCCAAACGCGAAGAATCAGCAACCCTCATCCCCGTCCAAGTCACAGAGTCACCCGTCATCTCCGCAGCCACTCAGCCCATCTGGTTCTCCGGCGCCCCACACGCGCTTGGCAACAGCCCATACCTCGTTCCCATCCTCCGCGCCCCCGTGACGAGCTTCGCAGCAGAGTCCACAGACGACTCGAGCGCCTCCACCATCGTCGACGCTACAGAGCGCAACGGAGAGGGTCTTTGGGCCGGCAGCCAACTCGGCTTAGTCACGGGCTTCCAGACTATCAAGAACTCTCGCGTTGTCTTTGCGGGCGGTGTCGAGCTCTTTAGTGACGAGTACGCCAGGAAGGCCCTTCCCGACGGCACACCGTCCGGCAACGCGCTGTTTGCCAGGGACCTCGTCGGTTGGGTCTTCCAGGAGAACATGGTCCTCCGCATCGACCGCACAGAGCATCACCGCGTCAACGAGACCGACGCACCGGAGATGTATACCATCAATGACCAGGTCGTACGTGGCTGGTTGACATTTGCTCTGTCGTACAGCCGCTCACCCTTCTGTTTCAGGTCTACACTGCATACATTTCGGCCTACAACCCTCGAACCTCGAGCTGGCAGCCGTACGACGGTCTCACGGACTTGCAGCTCGAGTTCACCATGCTCGACCCGCACATCCGGACCGCATTACTCCCAGTCACTGGTCAACCCGGCAGGTACGAGGTCCAATTCCGTGCACCGGACAGACACGGCGTCTTCAAGTTTGTCGTCGGTTGGCGGAGACAAGGGTGAGCATCCTTTACTACTGTCCTTGGGGGAAGACACTGATTTTGCGCTGTAGCTACTCGTTCCTGCACACGGCGGAGACCGTACCTGTCGTTCCACCCCGGCACGACCAATATCCGCGCTTCTTGAGCGCGGCATGGCCATATTACGCCGGCGCAATCAGCACCAGTGTCGGTTTCTTTATCTTCTCCGCACTGTGGCTCGCAGGTGACGTCAAGGGTGAGAAAAAGAACTTGAAGAACGCCAAGTCCGAGTAGGCGGGCATCATGGGTACAAAAGATTTGCGCTATCCTATGGTAAAATTCGTAAAACCTTGCACACATACCTGTGTTTAGACACCGGTCTACGAAAACATGCACCTCGTTCGGTTTTGCACTGCGTTCGGGGGGGTCGGGCCAACAAGCCACCTCGATGAGGCTCGTGTCTAGGGAGTCTACGAATCACATGTATACGAAAGATCTACGACGAAGCGCGAAGGAAGTCGCAGCCAAGCGGATAGACAAAGCAAACTATGACCGTTTGAATATTTTGGCCATGTTTTCCCAGACGACGTTCGGGCTTTGAGCGGCGTCAATGGGAACCCAGAGACCTTTTTGTTTGTAATAGTCAACAACCGGCCCAGTCTGTTTGTGGAACGTGGTGAGACGCTTGGTGAGCGTGTCGACGTTATCGTCTGACCGCTGAATGAGCGGTTCGCCAGTAACATCGTCCGTCATGGCTTTCTTGGGAGGACTGCACAGTGCACGTTCGGTGAAACACGTTGGGACACGAAAACAATGAAAAAGAACCCACTTGAACTCTCTATGGTAACTTCTGCCACTGGCCGGGTGAATAAGACGGCCCGTGATCCGGGAGATGAGAAGTTGATCATCAATCTGGAGCTGTACGACGTTGTCCAGTTTCTCCTTGCGGCTCTCAAGCATCAGGTCGAGCTTTTCAGCTTGAGGAATCGTACGTGGGAACCCGTCCAGGACAAACCTAACCACATGCGGGCGGGCGCAAGCCAATGAGCAAAGGAAGAAACCGGAGCAGAGAACCCCGAACGTGAAATCTCACCCGTTCTTGCAATCCTTGTTGTTCTGCAACTGGTCCTTGATCATCCCGACCATGATATCGTCGCTGACAAGTCCACCCGCGTCCATGATTTTCTTCGCCTTCCTACCGAGCTCGGTCTGCTTGGCGATTTGCTCGCGAAGCATGTCGCCCGTTGCCAAATGGCAGACGCAAAACTCGTCGCGTATCCGCGGGGCTTGAGTACCTTTGCCTAGTGCATAGAAACCGAACGGGACCACGCGTGAGTGGTTCGAGCTTCTCCGTAGCAGAGACACGTACCGGCACCAGGAGGACCGACGAGAATAGTGCGCAGCTGCTGCGTTGGCTTCTTTGGACCCTGCGGAACCTGCTTTGTCCTATCCTCGAGCCCGCGAATCTTTTCGTTCAGCTGCGCAACGAGACTCTTGAGGTACTCGAGCTCGTCGGAAGGTGGTGCCATTTTCTACGTCGACCTTACTGGGACCTAAAAACAAAGTCGCTGGCTTGATGACGATGGGAGCAGAGCAAAAGGGCCAAGGTTATGTACGTTCCCGGGAGTTAGTGGGCGGGATTAAAGCGGCGACTATCGGAGATTCGGCTTGATTAGCCGACTTGTTCGGAGCCTGGAGGTGCAGTTGTTCCCTTGGTCTCTTGGTTTCGACTGGTCGGTCCGTTGGCCCTTTGCCCATCATCGTAGCTGTATTGCGATCGAGGCGGAGGGGAATATGGTGAGTGTTTGGTTCTCCAAGCTTACGGGTTAACGTGTGGTATCCATGTTTTGTGATCGCCACAACGCTGGACGGTCTTGGCCAACGGCAGAAACACTGAAACGGGCACTGGGCAACAGAACTGGACCACGCTCTATACGGGCGACTACGAGGTACGGGTACAAGGGGGCTACTGCCTATCATCGCTATAGATATATCACCAGACACGTGACTGGTATGCCGGTTACACTCGTCTCCGAGCCCCTGGGCCAAGGACCGTTTCTTGACACGACGGATTTAGAACAAGAGCAACTTCTATTGAACGCGTTACTGTAAGTACTCGGAATTCTTGTTTATATAGATCGAAGATTTCGTCACTGCAGCACCGCCTACTCACGTTACATGCACTAACAGGCAATACGTAGGCCACCCTAAACGTGGGTGGAGCAAGGGTACTCCACGTCACTGTCGGCATTCGCAAGTGCAGCATGCGGTGTCAGACGGCCAACTCTCACAGCAAAAGAATAGGTGAGCAGAACCATTGAATGGCAATGCTGAAGATGATATCCCCCTTGATTTTCAGCCTCGGTAGGTTATAGGGTTCAAGGTTATCCACCAGAAGGCTGCAGAACTGATCAGCATCGGGGGCGACACTTACGTGGTTCACCACCGCTCAACTGTTCTTCGCAGTGTCAGGACCCCCAAGACTCGCTGTGTATGATCACCTGCCCCTTGATTTGGTGGCCAAATGAAGCGATTTAGGGCCAAGTGCCGTACAATGAACGCTCTCATCCAATGAAAGCCCGGCTTCTTAACGTACATACCACGCGACGGCAGGCACTGGAATGGGCCGTATAAATGGGGAGCTCTCTGGTAAGCTGGACCAATATCTTCCCACCCAGCTCGGTACGCCTTCATCGGCGCTGCCAAGACTGAAAACTGACACAAACCGTTCCCTGAAGCATCCCAGGAAAAATGGTCTGGGTGTCAAACTGCAAAGGCAACCCCATCTGTGTTTCCATTTCTGCCGCAAGCCGTGGAACCAACGCAAAAGTCTCCATTCAGCCCAACTCTGAAGAGACCGAATGTACCACAAAGAACTTCTGGCCAAGAAGCGGTCCAGAGACATTGATTATCCATGGGGAAGGAAAGGACAAGACATACATGATTGGACCCAGTGACTTTGTGGAAGTCTATCCGGATGCGGTGGTCATCAGTAGGGCAAACGTGCACGTCTTGGGGAGTCAGGTCCAAATTTGGGATAAACTATTGCGGCTCTGTCGGTGCGGTAATCCGGCGACCACGAACATAAGCTAGACTCTGGGTCTGGGCATGGCGAGACGAGATACGTGCTATCTGTCTATTATGTACAGATAATCATCCCCATCCTGGACCTGCTTCTGAGCACCCACCCTTTTGTCATAGGTTAGGATCAAATTGTTGTTGTAATCTCACGAACGTTCAAGTGGGCGAGCAATCAGAAATTGTGTGTATGATAGATTCGGAGGACCTGTCCGGTCGTTTGTTGAAATTTTTTTAGGTTGGTAAACACCTATCATCATGTGTCGGCTTAGCAATCTACCGACCCTTGGTCCGAAGTCAATCCGTGAGACAAAGTCGATGCTGTATAACTTACTGCCAGTGGTAACCTAGTGTCGTGGCGCCGCCTCAGTATAGTGAGTACAACGGCGGCTGAGATCCGAAGACGACCACAGTGTGCTCGTTGTGAAACGGCTCTTTGGTGACACCTGTCAAGCTGGTCCTCTGCGAATGTTCTCAGGACGACGGGACCGGCAAAGCGCAACGACGTCTTCGAACGAGCTTCGGGTGTTCTCGAATCTCAACTCTCGACGAAGCTGTGTGACCCGCGCGTATTCGCCGTATCAACTTAATATGAAATCTGCCGTGGGATGCAACGAGGACTCAGTACTGGCGAATCATTGCGAGCGATAAGGATTCTCTCTCGTGATATACGGAGATACGTAAGTAAGTTTTCTCTCATCTGCGGTGATACGTGATTGTCGGTTGACTGTGATCACCAGCTGCTCCTGCGAGCGACGAGGGCATTGAGACCCGTTCGCTGGTGCTGGTGTGGTCTGGTGACAGGTTTTATTTTAGAACCTGGAGCTAGATAAGGTACCGGTGGAGCTAGCTAGAAGTTTATGGCACGTTTGACGCCCGGCAAATGCCAGAAAAAGGAAGTCTCACAGTGGCGGTGTCGATAGGCAAGCAGCTCCATTCATATGACAAATTCCAGGAAATTTGCGACTTGATTACTGACGACGAGCATCGTCGTAGTCCATCTGCGTTCTGCTTCCCGCAGCGCACCACATCCACGCTCACATTCTTTTGTTCACGAGTTGACAAGGTTAATCCCCTGGTAACGCCCTCACAACGCCCGCTGTTTTAGTGGCTGACACCTTGTGTCACAGTAAATTATCCATCACGGCCACAACGCCCTCACCGGCGTCGACGTAGAATCTTTTTTTGTCTCACCTCTGCGTGCGTGCTATTGTCAATCGTTGGGCGTGGTGCCTTGGTCTCACCGATGGTCCAGAATCAAATTAGTCGCCGCTTCATGTCTTTCTTCGTCTCCTTCTAAGTACTCCAGGCAAGCCATCCCGCTCTTGTTTATCTTCCGTCTGTCATGACCCACTTTAGTTTAGTCTGATCGAACCATCGCATCTCAACATGTCCTCGACAATCTGCGTAACGGACATGTCCGTTATTCCGTTCCCGACCCTTGACTCTGCCTACACCCAAACTTCTAACACCGCAGCCGGCCCATTTCCTCACATATCATCTCGAAACGCACGTTCGAGCCCCCTGCCCACCCTATCAGAAGGGTTGATATCAGACTCTTATCCATCTGACGGCGCCGATTATGGGAGTCGCTCCACAACCTACATGCGTTATGATTCGGGGTCGAGCTCGTCATCGTCCACGCCTTCGGATGAAATGCCTCCTACCATCATCCCCCGTACCAAGCGTGTTGCTTCACAGCGTTCAATTGTCACCGACCCGCGGGATATGTTCTCTCCCATCACGCCAGCCTCCACACCCACCAAGCCGAATGCTGACGGGCGGGTGTTTGCGAGCCTGGAAAGCAGGAGGCAGACCCCTTTCCGTGATCCTTCCGACGAAGAAGACACGGCACGACCGTTCCCAGGGCCTAGACACGCGCCGTTCTCTAAAGTTGGAAAACTAAGATTAGAAGGATCGACCGGCAAACTGGCTCGGCACGCTTCCGAGTCTGATGTGACCATCATTCGGGCACCCGCTGCAGGCGGACCAAACGCGAATCCATCATCACAGACTATCCGGAAGAAGTCGGGTCAACCCGTCAAGTCTTCTCTCAAGAGTGCTCGGCGGCCGGAGTTACATGTTGTTACGGATAGTTCCTTTGCCAAGAGCGAACCCGTTACACCTACCCATGCAAAGGCCGTTCACTTCGACTCCAAGCTGGAGCACGTCAAACTTTTCCTGGCAGCACAGAAACCTCTGGCGGTGTCAAGGGATGGCAGCCCAACCACTGATACGGACGGGGAGGATTTTCCTTCGTTCATCTACGCGAATGGTCGCCCTGAAAGCCAACAGCAAGTCAAGATGCTGGTTCCCAACATGCCTTTGTCTCCCAGAAAGGGTGACGCTATTGCGTTGCAAGATCTGGTACTTTGTCAGGATCAGCGTACTATCACAGGGACTGTCCTTGTCCGCAACATCGCATACGAGAAATGGGTGGCTATCCGTTTTACGATGGACAGGTGGCAAACGACGAGCGAGGTGACAGCGCGGTACGACAAATCGACCGAGGATGGTGTTTTCGATATATTCTCGTTCACCATCCGCTTGCACGACTTCTGGTCTCGTATAAACGAGAAAACGATCTTCATCGCGCTACGGTACTCGGTAGGAGGGCAGGAATACTGGGATAACAATGCTGGAAAAGATTATCAGATCATGTTTGCTCTTATACCTCCTCCAGAGCCCTCGAGTGCAGTTGACAGCGAGACGAGCCTCAAACACTTGGACTTGAAGCTGGAGGGCGTCGCGAAGGCCAGATCTACTCCTACCCCAACGTCCGCCTACCGACTTGGTCGATCGTTTAGTGCTGATCACCAGTTCTCTTCGTTTGCCAAGTCTCTGTCCGGCCGATATGATTTCGCTTCAGCGTACAAGACACAACGGACAAGGGATACCTTGTCTCCGCCTCAGCGCCATGTACGCACGCATACACATCCATCTGGTGCTCCCGCTTCTGCTAGTCCGGTTGTTGCTCCTTGGTCCGACCAGTCGAAGGTTCCTGAAACCGAGCAGATACCCTCCCCCTTGCGATCTCCTTCCCTTTCTCTCGGGTCGCTGCCGGAAGCGTTCGTTGCTCCACCCACTCCACTAGCTCCCGCCGAGGCGAAGCCAGTTCTACTCGACAGTTCTAACCCGAGTCGCTCACCGGATGGTCGCGAGCGCAATCATCGTCGAGGCTACTTTGACAGGGTCGCGGAGGGACCCCCCAATTTGCGGCGGACACCTACTGGGTCGCCTCTCAAGTCTAATTCCACGGGCAAGGATAGCGCTCCCCCATTGCCAAGGCCGAAGTCATACCCTCTCGCAAGTGATCAGCCAGGGTTCATGGCGGGTTTATCTCAGCAATGGGCGCCAAAGCCACCAATATCCATACAGACCAGTTCAGTCAGTGATGGAGGGAGTGGGGAGTCGACGCCTGATGGATCCTCGAGATCCTCGGGCACCTCTTCTACATCTTTTTCCAAGGCGTTGCTTTCACCTCCTCCGGATTGCTCACGCAACGACGCGAGTTACAAGCAGTTCATTGACCAGTATGTTATGTTTCCTTCATTTTCCACGTTGTCTCTGATATTCATTACTTGACCAGATTTTGTTTTTACACTGGTTCAGACTCCTTGTTCCAAGAATCGTCGGAAGCCCTCCCTCGTTCGCACTCGACCTCGAGCATCCAGCATTACCTGCTATCTCCGGAGAGTTTCGTGTCGCATGCGCGGCCTGCCCGCTCAATCTTCCTTTAACACAATCGGCTCGATCACTATCTGCTTTTCCAAAGCAACGCTAGCTGCCATGAACAGACATCTTATGTTGACATTATGATCCCGCCAAGTTCCACGGCCCTCACAGGATCGTGGGCCATCTTGGCAATCCTTCTGGCGACCCTTCACACCTGACGTACCTTCGTACACCTTTCTGACGACAAACGTCCCAAAGTTTTCATCTTCTTTCCAACATCTCTACACCTGGCATATGATACATCTCATTTTTGTCTCTTCATTTCATTTTCTTCTTTCTGTTCTTTTGATGTTCCTTTTCCTCTTGTCGTGTAATTGTATCCGAATCATCTTCCACTTTGGTAATCTTCTCTATGCAATATGAATTCCTAGTACAGGTTAGACCTGGATCGGACTCGTATTTATTCGTCATACTTAGACTGTTTTTACTCTATATGTGGTCTTTGGAACTTACGCCCATGGTAGATATTACACGCGAATCGACGACATTGTTGCCTAAAATTTATTCATTTAGTTCACCAGCGACAAGCGTATGATGTCGGCCGTCGTGAGCAATGATTAATGAGCTATGACACGAAATTCTGGTCTGCGAGCTCGAGCAGCTGATCAGACAGATGTTCTCCAAGTTCAATATTGGTGGTTCGCTGATTTCACATTTTTCTTCGATATGATTACGCTCGAAGATCGTGTATAAAGCGATCGACATATGACGATCAATACTGGCATTAGTCTATTATTACATCTTGCAGCCGATCCGAGTTGGAAAGTCTGCGGTTACAACGATCGGAAGAGTCTATCCCAAACAGTACAAATGTAGATCCGTCACACTGCGTGTCTCACAATCTAGCGCTTAGACGCCCTCGGCCGAGTCCAGCGGGCCCTCCTGTATGCGTCCGTCCGAGGTACCACAACACTGCCCCCTCCACCTCGTCCAACCACTCCCTCACGACCCCATCCTCGAACACATTCCCGTCGTAAAACACAAACAGGGTCAACCGCCCACGCGAACTCGCTGCGCCGAGGTACAGCTCTGCCGGACGCGCATGGAGACGTGTCCCGGAATACTCGACCACTATCGTCGGGCGCGCGTTCGCATCAGATTGAACGGACGTTGACGACATGATGGGTGGAGTCGCGTAGCCTGCTTTCGCGGGATGTGCGAGGGAAGAGGTCGGAGAGAGCGGGTGGGATGGCGGTAGAGGGTATTCAGACGGGAATATCGACTCCACCTAGTACATGAGAGGTATGTCGTGTGTGAGCAGAAGAGTTATGCTTCAAGGAAATGCGCACATCACCGAAGCTCGACCCTCCATGAGCCCAGACCATGGGGATGTCAACGACTGACAAAACTTCGTCATTCGAACTCTCTTGCGTTCCGTTTCCCAGCGGGTCCTCCAAGCGCTTCATCCACTGAAGAGCAGCGTGCCGTGTACGCTCCAGGCGCGCCAGACTCACCGCACGCGCGATCTCGAAAGACAAAGGATGTTTCAAGTACCCCTCCGCCTGCCTCTTCACCAGCCCTGCGCGATGCAAGAACCGGTTGAACGTGAGGAGCTCCTCGAACGGCGGCGCACCGTTCGACAGATCTCGGCGAACACCACCAGCAACACTTCCGAGCGTCATGAACGGAAGCTGGTGATAAAACAGACCGATGGACAGCACGAACTCGCCGCCGCCGCCCCGCTCGAACCATGCTCGGTCGAGGTACGGCCGCATGTTGAGTGGCCCCCCGCTGATGTGCGGCTGCCGCTTCCGATGCTCCCATTCCGCCTCCGAGATCTCGCCGCGCAGGTACCGCCGAAAGAGTACGCGCGTCATCGCGACCTGTGCAAGCGGCAAAAGGGCGTTTCCGAACGTGACATCGTGTAGGCGGCAGTTGGTGATTACAGCGGCGCTTTGTGCGGGGGTGAACGTGGTAGATGCATGGCCAGATCGTGCGGCGACATAGGGCGTCGAGCGCGTGAGGCGGCACGGAAGGGTATGTCCCCCCTGTACCAAAGAAGCGTCAACCAACAATCTCATCAAACCATCCGTGCAGAAACGCTACCTGTCTCTTTGCCATCCTCAGCTGAAATATGACGAGCCCGACCGCTGACCGCCACCGTCGCCTCGCTGGGTTGAGCGCACGTATGTGGGCAGGCTCGAGCTCCGCCGAGGGGACCGCCATCGCCAACCGCTCTTCCAGCGGCAATTGAGCGGGAAGCTCCGATCCACCTGCTCCTCTCGCGAGCGTATCCACGAAGCACCGGAGCAACGTGCAGTTCGCCATCCCGTCCGTGACGCAGTGTGCCATCAGGATCATCACATGCAGGACCGCCGCCGTCGCCGTCACATCCGACTCGAACTCCTCTGAAGAATCTGTTGGACCTGTCTCGCGAAAGACGTACAGCCGCACGAGCAACGTGTCCGAAAGCGGACGCGGATTCGAAAGGAATGCGACCGCCTGCCGCTGTGCCTCCTCTGCATTGGCCACCTCCCCAAAGACGACCTCGCCCGGGCGGAGGTCGGCGAGGTCAGCTTCGCGCACGACAAAGTCCCAGCCTTGTCCTTGCGTCGAGGCCGAGTCCGAGTCGGGGGATATTCCTAATACTGACTTGGACACTCGGGCCGATTCCGGTCCTGACCTCAATGTCTTTGTTGAATCTGTTTGTCCCCAGCCGGTTGGGTTCAGTTGGTCGTCGTCGTAACTTCCACGGGCACTCGACGCGAGCGTGGCACCGACAAGCGGATACCGCCTCTTGGTCGACAACCACGCCCGGATGACGTTGGCCTCTGAAAACAAGTCTGAGCTTGAGCCTCTGTGTGCTCCGTCATCACTACAGAGACGTCGAAGCGCAAGGTGCTGCACGTTGTCCGCGGTCCCGTTGAACCGCCCGTCCCAGAGGAAACTATGCTCGGCCACGTCCAGCGGACGGCGAAAGGTGCGCTTTCGGGTCGGATGTGTGTCGACCAAGGTCCATTGGTAGCCTTGGGTAGGAATGGACATCGGATCAGACGACTCGGTGGGCGTGGAATGCAAACTCTAGAAACATGTTTTTCCTCTGGGACTTTACGATTAGTACAGAGCTGGAGTCCCACCGACCTTGACGTGTGGGTGCCGCTGATCACGAGGCGTGTAAATTGTGCCTGACTGGTCTGTCACGCGTGGACACTGGAGGAGATCCGGGCGGATACAAGACGCAGCCTTCATATTGATAATTTCGAACGCGTGAAGTAACGTAGGCGAGATCTTAATATCGACCTCTGCGAGGACCCCCGCGTCGATCGTAGTACCCACCTTCCCCGCCTCTGCG
>JBBPNG010000307.1:0-27448 GCA_038091095.1 Leccinum incarnatum
TCTGGTTAGTGTGCCTGGTCATGTTGTAGCAAAAGTGTAGCAATGTGTCAAGCAATGTAGCAGAAAGACTTAGCAGAATTTGTGTTGTGTTCCTGAGAATTACTTGCCTCATTTGTGTTATGTTGTAAAATTTCGAACTCAGCAGCCACCAGGTATATAAATCCAGCACTCTTCAATTTTAATTCCCACACTCTTTCTTCCCTCAACCACCACCATCCCTCTTCACCACCACAACACTTCAACACCACCCACACACCACACACCACTCATCACCTACCACATATAAGATTGATGATAGCCTTTAAATTCAATTGAGCATGTAAAAAACCATATGAAAAAGGAACGTACCTGATGAAGTGCATAGGACCTGCACAACATCCCTTCGGCGGTACCCCATCTGATGTTGCTATGGAGCGGGATGGAGAGGGGTGGATCAATTCCGCACTTCTTCTGAAGGGTTTCGAAATTCAATGTGCTGACCCGAACATTGAATCTACATAAGTGTACTTTAGATATTGTCTTGCCCTGCTAAATATATGAAATGTACCTTGATTGAGAGTGTTTGTATTGTAGCGATGACGTCCAGCGCCTCTCCAAGGACACGGTTGCCAGGAAGACTAGTGATTTAAGGTCCAGTCCTAGGACCGACCAAAAACCGGTCCTAGGACCGGACTGGACCGGACCGACCAGGACCGGTTCCTGGTCGGTCCGGTCTTTCCTGGTTTGTGTGGTTGAACTCCCAAATCAAAGTCGTTGTCTCGACAGCTTCAATCTTCGTGATGTGAGACATCAGAGCGGTGATAGCGAGGTTGACGACATGGGCAAGACAGGGTAGGCGGTGTTGAGTTGGGTTGAACAAGAAGATTTGGCGTGAATGAAGAAGTGACTCGACCGTATCATAGGTCATGTCATTGTTGCTGGTGTTGTCAGTGGTGATACAAAACACCTAATAACAAATGAGTTAGAGTTTCTGTCCAGCGAAAAAAAAGAAGTAATGGTACGCGCATACCTTTGACAATGCAGGCACTATAACTCTGACTTGCTTGGCTAGACCAACAAAGTATCGACCCAGATTATCTCCGGTGTGAGCACCAGAAACACCTTGAAATGCAATCACTTGGGACTTGAGGGTCCATTTTTTAGACTTCGGGTCAGCATAAGTCCAGTGAGCAGTGATTCCAAGGAACACAGCTTTCTTCTGATCAACAGACCAGAGATCCATGGTCGTCGAGACTTTGCCGGAATGAGAAGACTAGTGTACGTTAAGAAATGAGAGCTGGGAATAAAACAACTTGAATACCTGAATCTCGATTGTTAGCTCTTTGAAGAAGTCGAGGAATGCATTGTGAATAAACATGTTGATATTGTGAGTCAATGGCAGGTCTAATTTAGTCGCCGAAGGTCGCATCGCCACAGTTTCGGAATGTAGCCTTATTTGTGACAGTAAGAGACTATAGTATCAGTAAGTAATTAGTCGACCATTAGTAGTATCCAGACTACATTTTTCTTAGATGTACCTGGTCATCACACACAACGAATTTGGCCACTGCCCTCAACACATCGTCTCTCAAGAATGCTTGAGGTCCTGGTGCCTTCGCGAAGGCACCATCCAACGTTGCCTGCTTCCCTTTTTTTTTACCCTCTGCTCCTACCATCTCTCGCGGCTTCACATGATGGTTCTCTGCAATCCCTTGTTCGGCACATTGATTCATATACAACTCGTAATGTCCTTGAATGTGTTGGTGGCATGAGGAGTTACTACCAAGGTGAAACACCTTCCTTTTTCCCTGCTTCAGATGAAACTCTTTATCCTCCTTTCGACAAGGTCAGTCTTTTTTTCGGATACTAAGCACACAATAATTCTTACTTGCAGATCAAGCACCACCGTCCTTTCAACACCTCTGCCTTTCCATCCTTGCCGACAAACTTAACGGCGATTCGGTCAGAGAAAATGGTAAGTAAATCTTTTGTATTGTGTGCCTTGACCTTCCTGGCAGGCCTCGTCTTTCCCTGGTGGTCACTATTCAGGTTGGTATCTGAGTCCTTCAAGTCCATGACAATACTAACGTTAGCATGATATGGCCAGTGCTCAATGGATGACAACATACCAAAGGCATCAATGTGCTTGGCTTGGACATCCGAGATGTCCTCCTGGGCTCCGCTTCATCACCTTCCAGCTTGTGACCATCCTCGTCTTCAAGTTCCAGCTCTTCAATCTCAGTCTCTCCCCATTGCGACACCTCAATTTCTTCAATCAACATTGTGCTTTGATGACACTGGCATTTTTGCTTGCAAGAGTTCTTCGAAGTGGTGGGCTGCTCCCTGGTATGTCCTCCTTTACTACCTGTGCTCTCGTTTCCTGATGCTTGGCTTATATGGGCTGCTTTCTGCTTTCCTTTGTGACTCAGACACGGTTTGGACCGTGGTTTGGACATAGGTGGGCTCGGAGGGCGAGGATTGTCTGTCAGTGTTTCATGTATATCTCAAGCTTTCTCTGTAGCGACACGTTGTTGGTGTGATTTATGAGTTTCAGACATTGTTTACTGAGATGAGTGGGCTGAATCGAGTGGGCAAAGCTGAATCGAGTGGGCCAAAAAGTATTTATTCATACAGTACATGCGGATCCCTCATGGTCTGTCAGGAAAACCGGTCTGTACCAGTTTTAATTGGTCCAGTTTGGTCTTTGGTGGGATGGTACAATATAAGGGACCAGTCTCGGCCGGTCTTTCCAAAAAAAGGTAAAAAGACTGGACCAGACCGGACTTTTAAACACTAGTGGGAATCAGCCTGAGATGAGTTCCTCAAATTGGAGGCGATACCTGAAATCGAGTCAGAAGGGACATAGCTAGACATTCTTTGTATGAGAGGATAGTATTGGGTTTCTAAGGTGAGAAGAGTTAGGAGGGAAAAGCAGTGGGATGAAGTTTCTTATATGCTAGAAGGATTGTTCTGGGATCCAGGTATCTTCTTCGGCCATATATCCTTTCCATCGGATCAGATACATGCAGTTGTTGAGGGGATCTTTGTGACATATGATGCACAGTATTTCGAACTCCTGGCATTATGGATGAGGACATCATCGCCAGAGGCAGAGGAGATGATATCACAAAGGGTGGTATCAATGACATGAATGAAAAGTGAAGGGGGAAGGAGAGTGACATCTTCATTGTCAGCATCAAGGGATATCTTATCAGGGCGGCGGAAAAGAGCATCAGGTCCAGCAAGTCTGAGCAAGATGTATTCCTGGGATGTGGGTAATCTTAAGGTTGAAGTCGGCAAGGTCCAGAAGCCAACGAGCTTGGCAGCAATTTAGATGTTGGGGACTGCAGAAGAAGGTGAGGTTTTTGTGATTGGTGAAGACCTGAACAGGGAAGGGGGAACCACGAAGATATTGACACCATGCTTTTAGGGCATGAATAACTGTGAGTAGTTCTTGATCATAGATATCATAGTTTTGTTCTGCTGGAATAAAGGATTGGGAGAGGTAGGAGCAGGGGTGCCAATCGCCATTGGAGTCAGTTTGGAGAAGGATTGCTCCTGTAGCGTCGTGGGAGGCATCGGTGGCGATGGCAAAAGGAGCAGAGAGATCAGGGAGACGGAGGACTGGTTTGGTCAGGAAAGATCGTTTGAGGCGATCAAAGGATGATTAGCAGGCAGCAGACCAGTCCCAAGGTTTCTCCTTCTTTGTGAGGTTTATGAGGGGGTGGGCAATGTTGGAGTAGTGGTCGATGAACCGGCGGTAGAAATTGGCAAAGCCAAGAAACGAGCAGACTGTTTTGACAGTGGTAGGGGTTGGCCAAGAGGCGATCCCATTGAGTTTGACTGGATCCATGGCAAGGGTACCTGGTTTGACGATCATACTAAGGTATTTGACTTCCGCAGTGGCAAATAGTGTTTCGAAGTCCAGTCGCATAACTGATAAAAAACCCTAACTTAACCGAACCCTGACCGCTTGTAACCGCTTAAAGAGGTTCGGTTATGCCCAATTACAGATAGGTGCAGTTAATACAATCTAAGTCTCCTGCGATCCTTCAAGCCCTTCATCCCTCAGCTCCTCTGCCCTCAGGCTCTCGGGTGTGCCCTTAGTCTTAGAGTCTTGTCAGGCATTACGCTTATATGCTTACTTGACTAGTACTTCATCCTTAGTCTTTGCCCACCCTCCAAGTCTACATCTGACCCTATCTGGGCCAGCTGTAACACCACCACACCTCATTCTGGCTCCTCTCATCCTAGCATGCAGAAGCAACCACAAAATGTGCACAAATGTGCACATTGTGCAGTCATGACTTGCTCCTGCATCTCGTCATCATCCTCCTTACCCCTGCCACCATCCCCATCTCCATCCTGAAACAATGATGAAACAATGAGATGATGACAAGATGACAACAACATCCACTGTGGATAGTAAGATGACTGAATTTCAGTGGGTCATGCAGTGAATTACATAATTCAGTTATTTTTTCCACTGAAAGTGCATGCCGTTAATTTCAGTTATCCACTGAATCCATATTTTGCACAGATTCAGTAGAAAAAATAAATGAATTTTTTAACATCTTGTAGCTTAGTCCAGTGACGAGCTGTTTTACCTATTAGGTTTAGGCCTTCGGCCCAAACAATCCTAGTTTGCAGTGAAGGGCTTTATCCCTAAAATTGACAGAAAAATGTAAAATATATTTTAAATTGCCTGCAATATTATGGTGAGTCTACACCAGAGATGGCAGTCATGGTGCCATATCCAAGTCAATGTCGTCCTCATATGCCTCCTCGTGTCCCCATCTCCATCCTCCTCACCACTGCATAGGGTATGGCACGGGTCATAACCTGCGTGGGTATCTGATCACTCCAGAAAATCACAAAGTATGCAGAAGCGACTATGCAATGTGGATGGTCGTCTACAAAGTTGCGTGATCGCTTCTACACACTGGAGGGATGGGGACAGTGGGGCAGGGGCAGATGGAAGTTGTTGTCGTCACATTGTCAGTGAGCTGTTGTGGCCCGGGTGTGCAATACCCGCAGTGCATTGGATGCATTGTTGCTGTCATCTATGTGGTCGTTGGCGTCACTGCTCTTGCCTCGCCATGTCAGACACATGGTTGGCATACATTGGGATATGGTGGGTGGAGAGGGAGAGAGAGAGGGAGTGTGTGTAGTGTTTTAAGGTCCAGTCCAATCTGGTCTTTTGCCTTATTTGGGCAAGACCGAGACCATAACCAGTCCTGGGAATTTCCTAATATGGAAAAACGGGACCAAGACCGCAAAAAACCGATTTTTCGGTCTTTGTCGGTCTTTTGCCGGTCCGGTTATGGTTATTGACCGGTTGTCAGGGGTCTGAAACATACTACCGATTCCTGGCTTCCAGCCCATATTTTTTTCATCCAAATCGGTTCAGGGGTCATTGAGATATGATTGAGTTAAGATTACATGTCATTCTCGAGTATATCTACTTAGAAAACCTATTTCTAAGAATAGAATAGCGTGAGATCGGCGCTTAGGGGTGGCTGTATCGATGATAGCCGGGTCACGTGGCTACATTATCCGCCACGAATTATGTAATTATGCCCATATGCGGCCAAGATATGGCCGATCGCAAGTCATATGTCATTTTGGAGAAGGTACTTTGAGAAATTATCATAACTATCTCAAATAAAATTGTAAAAATGTGGGAAAATCAGGGAAAATCAGTCAATATACTACCTAATAGGGGCTAGCATCAGTCCGTTGTGCCCAGTTTTAACCAGTTGCAACCGAGACCGGTCTCGCACTCAGGGGCGTGTGACTTTCGCGCTTAGCGGTGGCTGTACCGGAGTAGTATAGACTTGTACCTTTCAGTTGAGCTAATATCTACATCAATTGGGTAAGATCTGACTGAGATATGACCATTTTCGAGTTATACATGATTTGATCAGTTAATCTATGTGTAGATTGCATGTGATCGCGTGTGATTGATGCTCTGTTGGCAGCAAACTAAATGTAGTACACATATATACCTATATTCCGAGCTATAGATCGCGTGGATCGGCACATTACCGGGCGAGATATCACAAATCTCAAGTCAAATAGGATAATATGAAGACTTCATACATGAGCCAAAAAACTCCAAATAAATTCCAAAAAATGTGGAAAAATCACCATAAATTACCAAAAATAGTGTAGTAAATAGGGGGTGGCTGTACACAGGTTGCGGCCGTTCTTAACCAGTCTTTACCAGTTGCCAAAATTTCATTGAACCAGGCAACTGGCAACTGGATTGGTGACAGACTGGTTGCAACTGGTACGACCAGTCCGTTGGTTCGGGGATGGTATGCTGTGGACATCTTCTTTTCTATTTTTAGCAATTTGAGCAGATCAACCATCATTTGGCTGGCAAATTGGGGTCCACGATTGGAAACGAGGGAATCGGGAAGTCCGTGATGCTTTCAAACATAATCTCTATACAGCTCAGCTGTTCCTTTTGACGTAATGGTTTTTGTGGTGGGCACAAAGGCCACTTCTAAGTTGGAAAATCGATCTACCACTACTAACACACTGTTGAAGCTGTGGAACAATGGGAAGCCGGTAATGAAGTCGGCTGACACATTTTTCCAGGGTCCTTCAGGTACTTCTAAGGGTTGCAACTTTCTGGCTGGCGGAAGGTTCGTGGGTTTCATGTGTGAGCAGCGTTCACAACTTTACAATATTCCTGTATGTCCTTCTTAGCTCCTGGCCAAGAGTAATATCTTGTGAGGAAGTTTTGTGTCTTTTTGGCACCTTTGTGTCCAAAGATCGGGTGATCATGGAATTGTGTCATCACGTCACGACGGAGTTCTTTTGGAACCCAGAGTTTGTCGCTATAATAATATAATCCTTCACGGAGGATCGACCCATCTGGAGATGTGCAACCAGATTGTGAGGATTTTATTTTATTGAACAGGGTGATTTCTTCGAGAGATCTGATGCAAGATTCTGATATGAATGTCATTTGTTTATTGTCATTTTAAATACTGATCATGTGATCTTCTCTTCTAGAGAGTGTGTTGGCTGTAATCGAATCGGGAGAGGTACTGAGCCCATCTCGCTTGTTGTCAATTCAGATCTTGACTTTTCATGAAGTACTGGAGGTTTTTGTGATCCGTCCAGATCTCGAAGTTGTGTCTAGCACCTTCTAAATAGTGTCTCCATTGCTCAAGCGCTAAGATAATTGCAAGCATCTCTTTGTCAGCAATGGGGTAATTGTGCTGTTCAGGAGTCATGGAGTGTGACATAAACACCACAGGGTGCCACTTGTCGTTTTTCAGGGACGAAAGTATGGCTCCTGTTGCGAAGTCCAAGGCATCACATTCAACACGATAAGGGGTCATGTCATCCGGATATGCCAATATAGGCGCGGAGGTGAATCTATTTTTGAGCATTTCAAATGCTTTTTGTTGAGCCGTTTCCCATTTCCAGGGTTGGTCTTTCTTTGTTAAGTTGTCTAAGGGTTTCACTTCCAAGCTATAATTGGTAATGAAGCGGCGATAGAAGTTGGCTAAACCCAAGAAGCTTCTCATGGCTTTTACGTTTGTGGGGACTGGCCACTTAGCAATACCATCAAGTTTTTCAGCATTCATTGAGATTCCATCACAGGAGACATCCATGCCTAGCATGTCGACTTTTTGTACTCCAAAGAAACATTTTTCGGGTTTCACAAACAAGTCGTTCTTCCTGAGTCTTTCTAAGACTTTCTTAACCATTTCCTGATGGTGTTTCATATCTCCATTCGTAAAGATCAGTAGATCGTCGATATAAATAATAATGACCCCATCCATATCTGCGAAGATGTTGTTCATCATGTTTTGGAATGTGGCCGGGAAATTGCACATTCCAAAATACATCACAGTTGGTTCATAGGTGCCAAGATGGCAGATGAAGGCTCCTTTCCATTCATCTCCTCTTTGATTCTCACGTTGTTGTAACCCCAACGGAGATCCATCTTGGTGAAGATCTTGCTTCCTTACAATTTATCGACGATCGAGCCAATGAGGGGGAGGGGGTAATTGTTTTTGACAGTTCCCTTATTTAGATATCTATAGTCCATGATGGTGACCTAGTGTTGTCTCAGCTCGGCTAGCTGAGAGCCAGCCTCAGTTTATGTCAGCTTATACCAAATTTGGCTTGATTGAATAAGCCCAGCCACTCGAAAGCCATAGCTTGAGTTACACATAACTCAGCTAGCAATTCAGATCACACCAAGCTGTGCCACAGCTCAAGCCGGCTCAGACTGGCTCAGACTGGTCCAGACTGGTCCAGACCATGCACAGAGAGATTAAATTACACAGAGATGTGGTCCTGGAGGCTGGAGGAAGTGTAGTACTGAACTAATGAATGTAGTAATACAATAATATTACAATTACAAGCCTAGAGGCTAGAGTCACTGACTCACTGTACAATGTACATACTCCGTACCCGGAGTCCGGGACTGATATCTGTATGCGCGCGCAGCTCGTCGTCGTCTCCCATTTCCGTTCCCAGTGCCGGCTCTGTTACCTTGTGCATCATCGTCCCCATCCCTCCGAGTTCAAACGTTCACGTTCAAGTCGTTGTCGTCAAGTCGTGTCATCACGTCTCGTCATTGCCTCGTCAGCGGTCGTGCGCCGTGAAAAATGAATGTTGCACCACCTTCAAGTTCAGTTTGAGTCATATCGAGGATATCAGGAGTTGTTATGCGAGTCGTCAAGTCATTGAGTGACCAAGATTATCGATTATCACATCCAACCACACGGCAGTGACGGCACAACAACGACCGAGACCATTGGACCTGTAAGGTGCAAAGGATAACCTGCCAGCCCGCCAATGTTCTACATGGATGCTCATTGGTGCGTCGTTGGCAGTTGGCGTTGTCCAATCGTTGTCGTCGCAGATCTGAGTCGTCATCGACAGTTGTTGTTGTCAATTTCATCACGTCGTCTTCGAGTTCGAGTCCAAGCCAGTTACGTTGTCCACAAACCTGC
Organism: Leccinum incarnatum; assembly: GCA_038091095.1. Lineage (NCBI taxonomy): Eukaryota > Fungi > Basidiomycota > Agaricomycetes > Boletales > Boletaceae > Leccinum > Leccinum incarnatum. The sequence goes on from JBBPNG010000307.1 coordinate 8,967, forward strand.
GTTGTCATTGTCGTCCTGGATACCTTGTTGTCGTGTCTTGTGCTAGTCAGTACTAGTGGCGGTTGTGCGACATGGACACTAGGCTCACACCACAGCTAACCCCGAAACAAGCAAACCTTGTTTCTGAGCACCCCAAACGACACCTAAGCACCCTACTCAACGAGTCACAAATGCTCCATAATACATGAATAATGACACGCTGTACATTCAAGTACACTGTACAACTACATAGTAAACGTATGGCATACTGCATAGCAGTAAACAAAACAAGGAGTCCAGAGTCCGACTCCAGACTGTCCAGGATGAAAGTGAACAAACAATAAAAAAACTCATACAATATACGGCGGACAGTGGTGGACAGCGATGGCTTCGAAATGAGGCCTCAGGCGACAATGGGATGGTGGCTTACGAGCTTGCGATTACCCCTTTTACAAGGGCTCATATTCAGACCGCTTCCAGTGCCTGAATTACTTTTAGTGTACACCAAGCACTTAGCACGCATCGAAACATACCATTTTACTGAGGCAGGCGGTATGACCACTCGCCCTTGCTTCCTCGGAGTTTTCTCCACCCACGCGGCTCCCACCCAGTACGTTTGCTTGCCGATTGTGTGAATGGAGGGTGTCGATGCCACTGGGGAAGGAGTAGTGCTGGCCTCGAGATCATGGAAAAGGGAACAAAGGAATGCATAGTCAGGCTTTTGAGTAAATGAGAGCTCACGAGCATAGAGAAGAAGTACGGCGAATAGGCAATAACGTGGGTATGACATACCCACCGTGGGTTGGGGTATGGGTACCGTGAGGGTATGGGTGCCAGTGGGGGTATGTCCAACTGATACCCCATACCCATACCCTCACTGGTGGGTATGGGTATCACTCGGTGTGGGTATCACTGTAGGTATATTGTGGCTGTTGCTAAAAATATGTTACACCTGGCCCAGGTAGGGTCGGACGTAGATTTGGAGGTGAGGGCTAAGATGAAAGATAGGCTGAGCAAACATAATGTCTGGCGAAGCCGATGGACTATGTATTCTTTCGAGGAGGAACTCACGGAGAGTCACATCACTCGAAGACTAGAGACTAAGACTAAGGACACACCCGAGAGGGCAGAGACAACAAGACGAAGGACTTGAGAGGTTTTGCAGGAGACTCAGTGATATTCCAAGTAGCTCTAGCTTAGGGTTACAAAACAAGGAGACGAGTCCTTAAGTACTAAGAGATGGAAGGCAGTGGAACCGCATGGAAAGGACTCTGACAACGATGGCACAATGACCTCGACGACGACGCAATCGTTGTTGTCATTGTCTTCTCCCTGTCCCTGTCCCTCCCTCCCACTCCCACTCCCACTTCGTCCTCTCTCTCTCCCTCTCCCTCTCCCTCTTCCTCTCCCTCTCCCTCTTCCTCTCCCTCTGAAGACGACGTGACACGGACAAACAGCACGACGATGGTACAACGACGACAACACCACGATGACAACGATGGCACAATGACCTCAACAATGACGCAACGTCGGCGTCACGCCGACTGGTGACACGGACAACAATGCGACAACGGCGACGGCGACAACTCGGACACCACAACACCGCAGCCACGCAAAGACAGCATGACGGCGACGCGACAGAGGACGCGATGACATGAACGGGGATGGAGGCTGTGAACAGAAGCAACCACACAACGTGCACAATCGTGTGCATTGTGCAGTTGCTCCTGCACACGGGTTACCCCACGGGTACGGGTATGACAAGGGGCGGGTCCGGGTACCCAATCTACCTACCCGCACCCTGACCCGCGCTGTACCCATACCCTGACCTGCACAGGTTACCCAAACCCGTGCTCTTGCCTATATGGAGGATGGCGTCTCTGACTTATCAACTAGTCAGGTAAAGCTCATAAGAGCTAGGTACGATCGACTGTAAGGTCAATTGTTCTCATTCAGTATCCTATCTGTAGTGGTAAAGTAGCAATGGCTACTAGTGTCCTGTTTTCTATTAGTAGGTGAAAAGGGACAAAACTACCTAACACTTTAGTAGTGTTGTTGTCTTACTAGCTCTTGTAGCTTAGTAGATCCGGGTTCCCTTTTCACTCATATAAGAGGTGGAAAAGTCCTTATTATTCCAGCCAGAATGGCTGGTCTATATATACTAAATACATGTTTGTACTTGTATATATGTCTATGAGTAATTAGCCAATAGCATAAGAGACTCATAGGTTAAGTTAGGTTAGTGGATATTGTCTTATCCAATAGTGTAAGTATCTTGTTCGGCATCTGTTATCATCTTAAGGATGATCAGTAAGCCACAGCACAGATGAGCCTAGCCAATGGCGTATAGGGCTCTAATCTGTTGGTCATGACTGACTATCTAATCATAGATTAGATAAGATAAGGTCTTATCTTCGAGATAAGCTATAAGGATAGCAATTAGTGTAGAATCCACTACCCTACTGTACTTAGCATTACTATGCTTTAGATAGCGATATGGACAAGGCTAATGCCAGTCCTATAGAAAGGTAGTAGTGATAAGGAAACACATACTACACTTTCAACAGGCCAAGTATTTGAGCAGGTGGCGGTGGTCTACATGGCCACGTAGTGCTGAGGTTCCGGTATTGCGGGAGTATTGAAATGTATAATCGCGTTTGTTCGAATACATTCGTGCCCAAGCCATGGGGTCAGTGTCATGAATTTTCCTAGCAGAATAAGTATGCCAGATTAGTGAAGGGTTCGACTGGCAACAAAACAAATCACTTACTTGCAGTATGTGCATGTGGTGCCGTCGGAAGTCCTTTCGAAGAAATGCTGGATATCAGCCGTGCTTGGTAGTTTTTCCTGCTTCTCTGGGCCCAATGAGCTTGAGTCAGTGACCGAGCTCGATGGCTGTAGTGGCCCCATATCTCCATTTTCTTGCATGGGTTCCTCGTCGGATTTGCTGCCCGTGTGTACATCATCGAGGTCGAACTCTGTTGAATCGGTAGTATTCACTTTACTTTATTACTTCCGATTCTAGACCGAGTCTCTTTCTTATCTTTCGTTTTCTCTGATAGATAAGAGCAGTTATTGCTATTGGCTTGACTCAGCTGTCACTGAGTCTGTAATGCTATTGGCTGATTACTCAGCCTTAAGCTTATTGATCATGTTCGAGTTACTTACGCTATTGGTTAGAACTTCTTACATGATACTCTAGAATGTTCTTCGAACATTCCTTTCCACAATATGTACAAACACCTATTGTAGTATATAAGGGCCTAAGCCTGACCCTTGAATATCAGGTCGCTTTCACACTCTTACAGTGATTGAAACCTCTTGTCTTAGCTCACACTTCGACTCAATATTCCTAGTAAGTTTCTCTACTAGAGCTCTCCTCACTCCCTACTTCGAGATCCCCTCGGTCTGTGCAGAGAAGCTCCCACATAGGACTTCTTTAAACTCCTCCTCTGACACTGGCTCCATGTATCGGGGACGTGATGTTGAGATGGGAGCCTGTTAGTCGAGCAACCAGTGCATGATTGAGTATCAGTTGTCGACCTAGTAGAATTGCTACTACGAGAGTGACTTCGACTTTGAGAGCCTTCGCGGCAAGCTTGTCCACTGGCACCACTTGGTGCCACATCTGGTTCAGCGCCTGGCGACTGAGTGGCTTGGCTGCGAGAACGGTGGGGCGCACGAGCTCCCATTGAGTGGGAATCAGACAGAGGGAAAACAGCTCTGAGCCAAGTTGACTTTGAGCCTGAAACATGGAACTCATTTAAAGTACACACCGGGCTTCTTTTGACATCAAATTGTGTACCAAACCGGAGCCCATGATGCAGTGTTGCGTGTTTGAGTCAGACAATGAGTCCATAAGCGACGCATAAATAAATACTTCACCGCGACGGCGCGACGGCGAACTTGCATTCAAGTGGCCCAATGCCGATCATTACGTATATACAATATGAAGCTGTTTAGTAGGTAACTGACCGATTGACGTACGAAAGCTCATCATGCACACTGCACAGCACGCCATGCCACCCTGCAATTTGGTTGCTCCATACCAAATCTTGGGACCGATCGTCGCCTATTTGCATTGCTTCAGTTTCCTCTTCCGTGGCTTGGCCCTGCTCGCCTGCTTGTCGGGCGGGATCGGATCTGATGGAGATACTAGTACACCGTGACGATGCTTGTTGGAAGAGCCGCACACCGAGAGAGGACCCTCCTTTCGCTTAGTCCTCCGACCGTCATGCAAATGCCCGCGATAGCGAAAGAGGGCAGTGTGGTATGATGATACTCAAATCTTCCGGAGTAACTCCTTCCTTGAATTGGCTGGGAATGTGACCATCTTCGACACTGCACGAAGCAGATTGATTCTGTTTTCATTGTTGTGGTTCTCCTCCATGAGGTCAGCCATTTGACAAAGAAGTCATGTTGATGCTAAGTTGAGCATCTTTGAGACATTGTCCATGTTCATTTCAGGCCATAGTGACTTGAATGGAAAGGATTAGCCTATGTAATTGTAGGCAGCGCAAAAACTCACCCCTTGTGCCGACAATGGATTTCCATCTTCCAAGTTGAAGTCGAAGCGACCATCTTCTCCACAAAGAAATACCCACATTGTGACCGACTTAATGTGGACCCACTTTACACCTTCGACAATGATAGGCACCAGTATATCGTCGCGAGGCGGGGCGGATGGTATGAAGGCAGTGCTTTGAAGTTCAGAGCGTGAAAAAAGAGTGTCTTATGCGTTAAGAAGCTCGAGGCCAGTTTTGCGAATTGAGATCATGAAGGCAGCGTTGATTTCGGGGGCTATGTTGGTAACGTGCTCAAGTTTGTGCACCATCCCAGGCCAGGATTGACTTAAACCACTTTCTGCAGCCCAGATGGTTAAAGGAAAGTCGATGGGACGGTAGTGTAGCTCTGGCAGGTCGAGATGAAAGTCTAGAAGAACGCAAACCAAAGAACTTTCAAGGGAAGAGTTGAAACGAAAGCGAGGGGTGATGTGCGCGCAGCGATAGGGTGTTAACAGAGCAGTGGAACAGTCTGCAATGAATTCGATTGGTGCCTTGTGGATGGGGTGGGGTGTCATTGCGAATATCTGGAGGAGATCAGGGATGTAGTATAGTCTGCCAGTGTGGAGGGCGTGTTTGGTTACGTTGGTGAGAGAATGTGACGGAGGCTTACTTAAATGGTTGCCTTTCCTCCGACAGGGTAAATTGTATGGAGTCGAACTCTGCAGTCATAACATTGTCGAAAGTCTGTACGACGATTAAGTAAACCATCTGGCTAAACCCACACCGTGCGACATACCAAGGTGTCGAAAAAGAGGCCTCTTGAAGTTCTTGGATGATAGCATGATAGTGATGTTTGTCAATGGTAGAGGGTGTCTTGGTAGATGTAGAAGGATTGAACGTGGAGTCAATAGAATCGATATTACGCAGAGTCAGCCTCGTGGCTTCATCGGGTAACACGACTTCATCAACGAGGGCATGACAATCAATGGGCTTCTCCATTTGTAGTTGGTCAAGTGTCGTCTGTGTAGATGTACTGCGTGAATCGAGGAGAGACTCTGATGTCGCTGAAGAGATATCGGATGGAGTGGAGGGGGTCTTGTGATCAGTGTGGTGTTCTGGTGTGCCAGAGGAGTGTCTACAACATAGGATTGACATTGGATTGAGAGCTAGGAGGCCCAATTCAATGGGCATTGTAGGAAACAGAAGACTCGGAATGTATCGTGTTATATAGTAGGCTTGAACTCATAGAGGAGGGGGGGGGACAATGGAGTCGTCGTCAGTCAACCTGAAACAATACAACGATGGATTACGTCAGGCAAAAGTGCCACAGCTACTATACTACTAATCTTAGAACTGGTGCTCGAAGTGGGGGACAGTAAGTAAATGGGGTACGTATAGGGGCAGTGAAAGTCAAGGTATTCGTGATATGCCTCAGGCACCAGTTTGAAGGCTTCTTCAGGTTCAATCCTGTCAGAAGGTTCTTTTCCTAATCCTTGAATCCTATAAGAATGGTCGATTTCAGATTCATCCAATCGAGATTCATAGATTGTGTTCAACGCTCAGCAGGAAGTGGGACATTGGTTTAATTTGACTGTCCCTTGTACCCAATTGATCAAGGGGTTGTGTTCGCGTAACCAGGTGTATCCCATGATCATTTGATTTCACCCTAGGTTGGTCACATCGGCTGTGATTCTTTCGCGATGTCCTTGGAAATCGATGATTAGGTCTATGGTGTAGGCGATGCCTCCTGCTGAATTGACTGTGCCATCTACATTGTAAACTGGTACAACTAACTCCAAGGGTTTCAGAGGTATGCGTTGGGCTTTGGCCCATTCAGTATCTATGAAAACTCCATTTGCTCCGCTATCCAAAAGGGCTGCTACTTCGATTTTTTTGTTTTTTGTAACTATATCTATTTTTAAGACTAGTTCCCTGAGTGGGTGCATTGTGTGGACTTTTTGCTCAGTTGGGATCTGAGGAGGGGAACTATTTTTATTTTCTTTGTAAGCCAAATTAAGCCTCCCTTCCCAGGGAGCATGCTCTTTCGAGATCGTGGCTTCAGTTGTGTCATCTGGTGGATACTACTTCGAGATGACAAAGAGTCAAGAGAAACATCACTATCTAATACATTAAAATGATTGAAAGAAGAGAGAGAAGGAGAAACAGAATTTGTACTAGCACTATCTAGGCGTCGAGTACGAGAGTTCATTAGTAAACTATTTTTTTGTTTTATAGGAGGGGGAGATGCCATACCCGATACGGTCTCCCTTACTCTTTTCCCTGAGTCACATCAAGATCTCGGAAATAAGCCTGAGCGGCTTCTAAGTCCATTCCTTTTATCACTTTTACCCAGTTAGGCGATTGTGGGATTTGTTGGTTTGGTAATGCAGTTCCTTCTGCGGCCCTCACGTTCTTGGACTTGAATTTTGGACATTCCTTTCTATGTCCTCTTCTAGAAAATCCACAATCTTTACATCTCGTTGACAGCTTCTTGCATTCCTTCGCACAATGTCCATCTCCTCCGCAGTTGTAATATCCCAGAGACGTTTTGCGAATGTCGGTAGTAGTCATGGTAGCATTGATATCCATAGCATTGGGATCTTGACATTGGAAGGAGGATGATCGAGTCTTGAAGGCCTCGATCACATTTGCGTATTTTTGAATGGTCGCGATAAACTTATAGACATCGGTCAGCCATTCTCCTTGCAAGAACATGTGTTTGATGATGTCTTGTCGACTATTCTTTTCAAGGAGTGCGATCCCCATCATGGAGTCGCATTTGGCCTGATCATAGAGAGCTAACCAGGTTGTCAAGAAGACCTGGGTTCACTCCTTTGATCCTTGCTTTTTGTCCATGAGTTTCCTAATGACCATGTCCTTTTCATTGCCAATTCGGAAACGACCATTGAGAAGTATTTCGAGTTGATCGGGGTTGGGGTATTGATGTTCTTCCCAACCTCATCGTTTCTTCAACTCATTCCTGGCCCATGCTCCAGCACCGTTTTTGTCTTTTTCTCCAATATCACCTATTCTGGAGAGTACCGCCACACTGCCTTGTTTGTTTTTTTTGAATGTTTCAGGATTCATCTCGATCCACGCCATCATCTTGGTCCACCATTCGTCATAGCGACTATAGGTGCCGTCAAAGTTCCCAGGATCAGGAATGATCACGGCGCTCTTCTTCGAGCTCGAGGAGAGCCCTGGTGAAGAATGAAGGGCTGCAAGGAAGGCGTGGGTTTTGGGGGACAAGGATGATGTTGTTGCTTCGACTTCTGCTTCCTCTTTTTCTTGGTCAAGACGATTGTGGGCCTTTTGGGCGCTTTCGTTCACATTTTTGAGCTGGTCTTTCAGCTTGTCAATCTCTGAGTAGAGCAAGGTGAGTCGAGCGTCTAGGTCCGAGCACTGCGCTCGTCAAGGATTGGGGTGGTTGGTCATCATACATTGATCTTGGAGCCGGCTCATCCGATGTTATTTTCATGGAGTATCTGCTGGTACCCATTGTTTATCTCGATCTTGTATTCTATGTGACTTGCATAAAGGTAATATGGGTCGATGTCGACTTCCTGGATTTTGAGCTTTCCTTCGAATGAATCAAAGAGAAAGTTGTTTTTAAGTTCAGTGGGCCACTCGCCAACTAGATCGTATTCAAATCTGAATCCTATGTCGTTGTCATTAGGATCTTCTGCTTTTATGGGAAGGCGAGGAACGGGGATAATTTCTCGCATGGTGAGGGACCATTTCCAAAAGTGACGGGAATGTTGGGCAATGAATTTTAAGCAGGCCACGTGAGATGGACCTGCTCTTGTAGGTATGTTACGAAGTTTTGGTCGTGTACCTCGTGTAAGACGGCGAGTTCTTCCTGGGAAATCTGAGGTGTCCAGGAATTTGTGGTGTGGAAGGTTTCGTCGGTTGCTTCCCAATCTCCATTATTGGTTTTTAAAGTTTTGACTTCCCAAGGGTTGGGTTCTGAAGCGCGGTGGTAGTCAGGGGAGAGGAAGCTGAGCTTGAACTCTTTTCCAGCAAGGGTCAATTCAAGGTGATAACCTTCTTCTTGGTTTGACAGGTGGTAGAAGAGGTAGGTGAGAATGGTGAAACAATAAAGGAACGTAAAGGTTCCAACAAGGAGTATGAGGGTAATGCTCACATAACGAGGAGGATCTCACAGGGAGTCACGTCACTCGGATCTGAAAGAAAAATCTTCTTCGGCATGGGTTGTGTCACAAGCATGACTTTCTGGTGGAGGGAACCGGGGAGTGCACGCAGGCGATATCTGTTGCCCGTCAAGCGGAGTGGTAGGTAGTAATATTAACCAATGGATCATTTAGGTTATATCACGCGCAACCTTGATAACAATTATGCTCATTCGAAAGCATGTGCTGACCCATTATGCACAGGGTAGGGTTTGATACTATTACTCACGACGAAGTGTGTCCTCTCGAATGAGGTCGTAGCCTTCGCAAAGCGAATGAGTTTGTGGGATGTACAGTCCCGCAATACAATTTGTAGACTAAGGGTTCGTAATCTCCTAGACAGTAACCTGGTCAAGGGTTCTCTTTAGCCTCCGAGTGATGTGAGGTGTCTCCCTTATGTCTGGGATCTGACAATGACGAAGTGGTTTAGAAGCAAAGTTTTTGTCACGATGTACTGGTGACGAGTGAGGTGGGATAGTAGAAAAAGTCTTGTGCTTATGAAGGCAACCTCTATCCAAAAAGGACTATGGTACCTCAACAAGGGGACAAGGACTTAGGAAGGGGAATGTATAGGTTAGAGGGAATCCAACCAGAACGAGACTGGCTTGTTCGGTTGCTGCATTCAAGTATTTATACTACTGACATGTGTGCACAGACCAGCTTAGGGCTGGTCTGTATAAGCAGTGCTAATCTAATAAGGTAAGAGCTCACCAAGTGCTACCAAGATAAGTCATGTGACCGATGGCTGTGCAGGTCACGTGACTTGAGAAAGTGAAAAGTGAAAGACAAAAGATAAAGCTTATGTAAGTGGTCATGTGATGCTGACTAAGCAGGTCATGTGACTTTGAAAAGCGGAAAAATGAAGAGGTTTGTAACACCGACTTGGAGTACTGAAATTTCACACATGACAGACCTCCTACTACAGCTGAACCTTCCTTCCCAACACTCTCCCACTACTGAATCTTCATGCACAACAGACTCAGACCTTCCCACAACCTGAACCTTCGTTGCTGACAAGGCTGCGCTTCCTGTCCCACAGCACTGAATCTTCATGCACAACAGACTCGGACCTCCCCCACACCTGAACGTTCATTGCCGACAACTCAGGGCTGCGCTTCCTCATCCCACCGAGCGCTGAATCATCGTGTATGACAGACCTCCCCCACACCTAAACCTTCACTTCCGACAAGGCTGCACTTCCCCATCCCACAGCATTGAATTTTTGTGAATGACAGACCTCCCCTGCAGCTGAATATTCGCTGCTGACACTCTGTTTCCCCATCCCCCAACATACATCCCCCACAGTTGAACATTTGCTCATGGCACAGCACTGCCCAATCTCATTGAATCTTTGCGCACACTGGCAACATGCCATCCCACCAAGCTGAATGTTCCAACATGACACACTGGCACCACACTGTCACAATCAATGGTGAACATTTCTTCATGACAGCTAACAGTGAACGTTCAAGTTAGCCCACCACATCTGAAACATTACCTATGACACGACATGATTCTGTTAGATCTTTGAACCATCGCCTACAGCAGGACCCTGTCGGGGTGAGCCTCCTTTGCTCCTGAATTGCCAACCAAATTTCCTTTAGACTTTGTCATGTACGGAACCACACTATGACACGGGGTGAACCTTCACTCAGCTTGTCAGGTCGTTACCGTTAGTTTTGAACCCTTCACATATGACATTTCAAGGCACAACTATTTTGAGTACATATATACTCGTTGCCTTGGTTCTATGGATTAATATTACGTAGGGGTAGTAGACATTGAGGGTATCGCATTCGTCTCTGTCTCACAGGCCAACGACCCAAACTCTGCCCATAAACCATGAAAACGATCACGAAGACATGTTTTAATCCATGCTTGACGATGTGTGTAGGCCTGAAATCCTTCCTTGAATGCCTCCTTGTCCTTTGTCAACTCTTTATTCACACGTGTCATCCACCAGTTTGCATGCCACTCGAAGTACTTGAGGATTCTTGCCATCTCTTCTGAGAGAAGGCTCACTTCTTCTGACCACTGCATGTGGTGCACATGGCAGGCCCTACACCATTCAATGCATAGCACTGCAGAGACTGTAAGCTTGCCAAATCAAATTGAAATTAAACCCACAATCCTGCATCTCCGCATCACTGGATTCCATTAATCCACCAACAGTGTATAGCCATGATAACTGGCGGTGACCCTCTGATGGTACGGACAAAGAGGCTGATGGATCCTCGGTGGGACACAGGTCTTCATCTTTGAGGACACGAAAAACATTATCACAACCGATAACTCCTAGAATACTTGCCAGAGAACCTATTGCAGCATGCATAGCTCAATACCTGACAGAGCACCTCTTAATTCTGTCATCTATCCCCTTCTTGTATTCTGTGCCCTTGTATTTGAACCCTGCCCATGAATGTTACTTTGATTATATGTTACCAGATAGGAACGTAACTGAATGAATTTCTTGATGTCCTCCAGGGTGTCATGGGCTCAGTGAGCACAATGTAGCTTGAACTCAAATTGATATAACTGTGTGTCCATCAACATGCTGATTGGAACTTGAGACAGTAACCATAGCTTGATGAGTGTGATATCATTTGGTTTGTTTTCTTTAGTGGCTAACTGTGAGATGCCCGGCATATACAATAGTTGGATGGCACACCAGTTACTGATTTTGCATTGAAAGGTGTTCTTGTTATGTTGTACTTTCGCTTGTTGACCGTCAGTGGCATCTGGCCCCAATTTGGATGCCTCAGTTGAAAGTCTGCATCTGTCAGTAAATCATAAGTTATAATGTGGTACCTTAGTCTTGCAATGTTGATGTACTGTTGTTCCTCCAATTCTAATCCCAAGATGATGAGCTGTGTCACAGAGACATCTGAATGCAGCTCATTGCTTGAACCTGTGGAGAGCTTGGCAGCCTTGGCCTGCACAAGTTGAAGAGATACTTTGGCAGAGGTAAGCTCTGAAGAAAAGAGAGTAAGCGGAAAACAGGTGAGGCAGCCTGCAGAACACAGAACCTTGAACGTGCACCTTGAAGGGGTTCGGTTGATTCCGATCTGATTCTCATGCCACAACCTCAGCCCACCAGAGAGACAAGCAGTCCAAAGGAATGCTTGCTTCAAGTTCTGTAAGCGCTGTTAGATGGACAGTACACTCTGTCCTCGCCTCCTTCATTTTCTTTGACAATAAGGAACCTACAGTAAAAGTATGAAGCATGAAAAGTAGATTAAATTAGTTACTCACCAGGTTACTAGTCCAACCAGCTTTTTCCAGTTCCAGTTGCTGAAATAGTCGTCAAGAGTATCATGTCAAGTCCCCAGTCCCATCTGCTTCGTGCTACTGGCTGCTGGGTTTATATTAGCCCACCCATGCTCCATTCCCTTGCCATCAGTCCTTTCAACTCTAGGCAGTAGATTAAGTGAATATGAGATCTGACAAGCAAGGCAGTGAACATTGAGATGGAATTTAGGGACGACAAATTCCAGGGCCTTGGTAACATGGTTGATTTGCATGCTTGATGGAAGTTTGGCCATATGCGCCCACATTTTCTTGTGCCATTGGCACGCTACTATATCATATGAGACAAAGAGCTTCTCTGCCAAAGACTTGCTGGCAATGGAGAAAAAAAGATAATCCATATTCACATATCTAGCCGTTGTTAGCAAAGGACAAATACACCTGTACATCCACTCACTTCTCTCCCTTCTGCAAATCGCCTACAGCATTAGGTAGTTTGAATCCGTGGCATGCACAATCCACCACTCCAATTCCTGTCACTGTGAGCCCCCGTGATGGCTTGGTGTCAGCAAGGTTGACGGCCATGTGGCCAGTGCAATCGCTTTTCTGTTAATGCACCATTAGATATATAGTATAGATATGGAGACTAATTTGTTATGGTGGACATACCTCTTGGACTTTGTCCTTGTGATCATTGAGCCATGTCTTGTAGGCCTTCTCTTCAACAAAGTATGCACATCTGTTGTTGAGTCCTGGATCTGCTTCCTGAGATGAAACATCCTTGTGCTTCATCTGGAAGTCAGCATCAATTGATAAAAATTAAGCAGACAGCCAACTGTGCCTCGAGGCATTGAATTCAATTCCACAAAAAGAAGGAATGACGTACCGCTTATTTGAGGGTATCTCAGATAGGTCAAGGGGCATATTTCGGCCTGGCTGTGGACATGCCGGGCAAGCCACGATGCAGGACCCCAGTGCCATCATACTTTCCCCTGACTTCTCATACAGTCAACTGCTGTGCTTCAACAGTTTGAGGTGATGCCATTCGTGAACAACTCGGAGAAACTGTGTATAACGGTCCTGGTAAAATCATTTCCAAGTCAGCCATAGGGTTCTGTCAACTTGTCAAATATATACCTTGAGGGCATTGAGCCCTGTGTTATCGCTATGTCGAGTGATCAAGTTATAAAATTCATATGCAGATAGCTTCGATTCCAGAGAGAGCAGTTGGAATTGCTCGAGTACACGATATGTGAATGCTGTCGAAGGCTCAGATATGGTGGCAGGAAACAAACGAAGACGAAGCAATTGCCGGACAGCAGTCTGGGCTGTCTGGCACCCACAAAAATCAACGGCAATAGTATGCATGCCGTGACTATTTATCACGACAAATTTGTCCTTCCAAACAGGGAGCAGGCAATGTTCTTTAGCCTTGTGACCGAGTTGTACTCGAAGACCAAGCCTGAGATTCACAAGCGAATCTTCTTGAAAGTGCACCCCGGTGTTCCACTTCTGTATCTCACATGTCAAACAGTCAGCGATTATTGAGCATAGCTAGTGCAACTCACCTTGATAGAATGGAGCGGATTAAGGTCATGCTTCACGACCATACAACTTGGCCCACAAAACAAATTGGGGAAGATACAATCGGAGCACCTGTAGAGGTAAAAATTCATCTAGAAAGGTATTGCGGTGCTCGAGCCATGCGAATAATGGTTGGTCCTTAAAAAAAGTTAGTGTGAAAAGGTAAGAGGGCCTATTAAACATACACTTGTATAGTGTCCTCGTGGATTCAGAGTTGATGGTTGTGGTAGTGTTTGTACACTGTCTTCATATTCAAATGCAAAGAAAGAGTCTCTGTCCTGTTCCGTAGCAATGAGTGACTCATCATGGTGGGTGTCACAATGCTCAGGATCGGGAGGTGCATCCTCGCAAGTTAGCATCTTATTCTTAAGGGAAATGTTACCTTCGCTCACACAGTAGTTGGTGTGAGCGACATGTGCCGGCCTTTGGAATGGTTGAAAACGGACTGTGACATTTTGCTTGACTTTGCATCTGACCATTGTCTCGATGCCATTTGAGAGGTGGGCTTGAAACCCTGTTAGTCTGGCAGCTGGTTCAGATTAGCTGTAGATCACCCATGCCAGTGAGAGAAAGGTGACAAAGATGTAATAAGTAAGCATTAAATCCACTGAGATCCAGCAGTCTGGAATGCAGATTCACCCACCGTATCTACATAGAGCACAATTCAATGTCGTCACCTTTTCCTGAATATGCCTGAATCCTGAGCGGAGAATGCAGCATGACATAAAAATGCGACAACTTGGACAAGACTTTCGCAGCACAACCAGCTCGTTAGAACTGATACAGCAAGATTTGACTCAGATATCACTCCTTGTGGTTGTCATAGTATATAAAGTTTCATGGGTACCTGCTGAAGCTTCACTCGCACTCCTGATTCCTGCACTATACACCCGTCAGTGATATGTCGTCTCCAAGCAGCTCTGTCCCGCCCGCAAGTCAGGGAAATACGGATATAACAACTCAGCTGGGTACTGATGTTTATTATTTTTGTTCAACAACATAGTAGTCATTCACTCTAACCTTTCGGTAGCTCACCTGATCGCTCTGCTTGAAGAAATACATATTGGTGGCTGAAGCTTGTTATCTGTCATTGAAGAGAAAGCCATGGGTAGGCGCAGTGGTAGGCGCAGTGAAAGCCACATCCGAGTCACTACCAGTTCCAACCTAAGCACCACTTCTCATTGGTCTTCCGAGTTGTTGCCTGTCAAAATCACTACATCTATTCAGGGTAAAGTTGAGAACACAGAATCCGATTTCACATCACCAGCACCTGTCTTGGCAAAGCAGTTGCAGCCTGCCACTTCACAAATAGCTCCATCTTCAGACTTGGATGCAAACGTGATTACATCTGTCACACAGCTTGCACTATGCCCCATCCGCTCTATACTGATTCCTTCCTCACATAATGCCACTACAAATCAGTGGATGTGGTCCTACCGTGGCTTAATATTTCCTGTTCCAAATCCAAATGAGAAGACATTTTCTCTGTATTATTGCATGGTGAAAGGGACTACCTTTGGCATTTTCACAACATGGTATGTAGTTTTGCTCGGACTCAACTGAATTATGCTTGTTGGAATGGTAGTATTCTATTCTTCCATGACTACTGTTTCTATTGTGCTCTCTAGCACTTACTAATTCTTTCTAGTTCTTTCTATTCACTATCTCAGATTAGTCATTGTCATGATATCATAGATAAGAGCTCTTTATGCTATAGGCTTGAGTCTCTTATGCTATTGGCTGGGTTATCTTTTACCCGCCTTACTCATCATATTTCCAATATGATGACTGATACTCCACAGAGATACTTATGCCATTGGCTAATTATTCTCTTGGATTACTCAGAAGTTCCTCCACATTCTTTGATGTTCTATGGAACTTCCTTTTACATTATATATCAAAATACGTACAAATATGTTCCTTTGTGTATATATAGCAGATCCTTTAGGTCTCTGTCTAATAAGACTTCTTCGACTCTTACCACCACAGTTGAGTTCTTCGCTGTAGCTCTCAACCCTCCTGCCTACCTAGTGAGTGTTCTTCACTAGACTTGCCACTTGTTGCCCTCACTGCGCACATTACAAGCCGCTCTCCTCTTCTGGATTCAAGCATAGCCTTTCAATAATGCTGAGCAACTTCAAAGGAGTGAGGCTGGCACCTACATCATTCAGATCAGAGGAGCAGTACACCAGAAGACCAAGACTGTTGATGAAGCTGTTCGTATGCTTGAATATGCTGCAGACCAAGGTGCTGTGGAAACCTTACCTGCTGAGTAGAAGTAGATAATACCATATTTATATTGAGATTCAAAGAATCCGTGTCAAACACATTGTATGGGATGGTTCCAAGTCTGACCATTATTCCTTTGTAATAGCAATTATTGAGCCTGCATTCACAAAGTTCTGCCTCCGAAATGTCAATCTAAGATGACCCTCATTCTGAGTTATGATCTAGGTCATAACGTAAATATACCGAGCTTCAATTCCTTCAAAGCACAGATTTTTTGAAAGTTGAGACTTGACACGCACCCACATTCCGAGTTACCCTCCTCCGAGAACAATCTGCTGTAACTCATAGTCACTTTGCTCTAATGCCGGCTGCATCTTGGGCAACACAAGAGCAACAGGTTTGGCTTACCGAGTACCAGCAAAAATATTACTTGCCTCTCATGGCTAAACGGAACTATACCAGTTTTTGGAATCCTTGCTTCGAAGCATGGGCTGTGGAGTGGCCGGAGCACAAGATGTTGTTTCCTGGTATTGCCGAGGACATGTTTACCCCTGAGCAATGCACCTTGCTTGCGAACGCAGTCAAGGAATGCAAGAATGTGAGTACTTGTTACACAAAACTCCATCTTTCAGTTTTTGACGGCCTTTCAGAAGCTTACCAATTGGATGCGGGTACACTCCCGTCCACAAAAGCCTGCTGTGGAAGGATCACACTGGCAGCTGCCTGACTTACTTACCGAGAAGAAAGAAGGACAGGCCTTGTCACCCCTAGAGGTTTTTTCTAAGCTATACTATAAGTCACATGTCAAGGAGTCAGTACTGGCTGTTTCAAGTTCTCGAGACACCGATGGTGAACATATATTGGTCGACGTTATCCGGAAAGCAACAATTGCAGCATGGCAACAGATGCAAGTCTTGGAGCCGGACAAAGCTCAAACTGTATTGGATGAGTGTCAGCGACGGAAGGAGGAGAAAGACAGAAGATGAACCTCTGACGCCAGAACAGATCACAACGTGAGATTGGATCTCTGTCGACACCGGAACGTTAATGCTGACTGTGCAGCAATGTGGCAGTGCAATTTGACGCACACCAGCCTTACTCATCAAAGCTCTTCAGAAGGTGCAGAAGAGCATGGGGTGGTCGTTCTCACTTCTGTTTGGGGGCCCTGACCCAGATTTGGGTGGAACATTGCGTTCCGCAAGGTGAGTGTGCTTGCAATGTTTCCTTTTCTTACCAAACCAAAGCATCCACCTCGGAGAAACAACAGGCAGCAGGAACTTTGGAGACTGCTATGTGGACTTTCATGAACGGGTTATGAAACCTTACCATCAGATTCTTACACGGCTACACGGTGAGTTCAAGCTATATCATTGTTATTTGGCAATAACTCATTGACCATGGTTCATTCGTTCACCTTCAATCAATCCAGGAATGGAACATTCACTCACAGGAATGCCAGCACCAGGTACTGAACATTTACAGACATTCACTCCCTGTTGAAACAATCAGAGTTAGATTGTTTAGTCATCGGTCTAGAACTTACTTCTAGACTATTCTTTCATTTTCTATGATGACTCATATCTCATTACTTTGCTTATTGATCAGCTTACTGATCATGACTCATTATGACATCATCCATAGTACATATGACTCATATATGATTCATGCTTACATATCATGATAAGAGTATTATATGCTATTGGCTAGACTCTTATAGAATATTCCACCACATTCTATATACCATAACATGTACAAACAAGTCATGTAGTATATAAGATGGACCTAGATGTCCATTCAATCTAAGTTGTTTTCCACATACTTCTTTCACTACTCTCATCAGCAACTCTATCAAGTTACTTCTCTCAATCCATTCACACATTCCTAGTAAGTTTCCTACTAGAGATATTTCCCTTTATCTTTTCCTCTCTGGTTCTATACTTGAACCCCTTGGCTGCACTATTAGAAGCATATAACTTCTAAACTCCCATCCCAGGCACTGCCAGTGAATGTTCACACATGGTTACACTAGCACTAGGTGTCAAACACATGGATCTGCCAGCACCAGGAGCTGAAGTTGCTGAACATTCATGTACAGCTACACCGGCACCAGGGGCTGAACAATCACGTATGGTTACACTGTCACAAGGAGCTGAACATTCACACACGGTTATGCCAGGCATGGTTATGCCAGCGTCACTGGGTGCCGAACAATCACACACGGTTATGCCAGCACCAGCTGCTGATCTATCATTCACAGTTACTCCCCCTGGCCCTGCCCTAGGCACTGAATGTCCAGGTGCGGTGACTCCAGTGCATCAACCTTACATGGTTCCCCCCCAACTGGGTGAACAACTGTCCACAGTCACGGTAGCGCCAGCCTTCTTGCCTTCCTGCAGCCTCTCCCTGTCAGGCCTGGGCATGTTGTTACAAACCTCTTCATTTTTCCACTTTTCCAAGTCACGTGACCTGCTTAGTCAGCATCACGTGACCACTTATATACTTCACCCTTCGTTTCTCACTTTTCACTTTTCCGAGTCACGTGACTTGCACAGCCACGAGGTCACATGACTTATCCTGGTAGCACCCGTTGGACACTTACCATATTAGTTAGCACAGCCTATCCAGACCGGCCCTAAGCTGGTCTGTGCACACATGTAATTAGTATAAATACTTGAATGCAACAACCGAACAAGCCAGTCTTGTTCTGGTTGGATTCCCTCCATCCTACACATTCCCCTCCCAGTGTCTT
>JBBPNG010000308.1:0-27353 GCA_038091095.1 Leccinum incarnatum
CCCCGGTGAGCCCTGAGCACGTTTCGTGAGCACGTTCCCGGCGGGCGTTGCCACTGGAACGCACGGCGGCCTCGCGGTGTTCCCATTTCCGTTCTGTATGGGTTCGAATGTTCGCCGACGTCATGACTTTGTGTACTGCTTTCACTTCACCTTGATGTCTTGGATAACATGCGCATTTACCCTTGAAGATTTCCGATGGACGGTGATGCGTGCTCAGCTGCAAGACCACTCCACTCTACGTATGTATGGTTGAGATACGATTCAGACCCTGTCAGTTTTTGTTACGGACCACAGACTTTTTCTACCTGAAACTTCACATTCAGATATTCGGATATACCATACACGTTGTACATACCCATAGTATTGCCTCACTGCCGCATCACGTCATGAGCTTTGGTTATGTTTCGATGCCCCATCCAAGGGGGAGGGAGTGACTGACACTGAGTGTTGGTTATTTGCTGAATTTAGTTGGCGCGATGGAGTTCAAAACCGCGAATACGGTGTACCGACGCGACACGGTGGAGCGGCTTCGACGTCAAATATGAAAACAAAACAAAACAAAAGGTGTCGGATTGATGATCGCAGCGATAAGTATTCGTGTTGGCGACGGGTCGAGTCTCCATCATGAGACTGGCGCTTACACTGATAACGCCAGGTTCGGTTCAGCGTCTGCAAAAATCTTCAGAACACCGGACCGATGGTATCACTAAAATTTGAAGTGCTGCGAGAACTCGACAGGTCCTTTGGACGAACCTTCCTTCAAGTAGTGTTGTGGGCAAAATTGTTTTGAGGTAGAGTCTGCCGACAGAACGACAGAACGGCAGATCTCGGTTGGACGACTTTTGAGAACGTAGTAGATACTATTGCTTTGTCATCTGTAGTAGTACTGGCATGTCACTCGTCATGTTCCCTTTTTCCGACTCCGAGTCATTCATTCTCTCAACGTCGTGTTCCTCTGTTCTAGGTACAGTTTCTCCTTCTGTTCGCGAGTACTACTTAGCCGCACCTCTGTTCTAGTAACCAACGCGTTGTCCGTACTGCCACGGTTTCTAGCGAACCTGACATAATTGATCAGTTCTTCTCGACGGCGATGTGCCTCCTGCTGAGTATGGGTCTTCATCAACAAATATTGCATCCATGAAGTCCTGGGTCCCATTTGGTAGCATAGTCCGAACAGTGGTCGACACTGACAGTGGCTGGCCCGTTGATGGTTTCTCACGTGCGTGCCTTCTGAATGATCCAAGCATCCCTTCATTCAAATTTCAGATCATCCGTGGTTGGCATGACAGCGAGTTCGCGTTCTGCAGGTGTAGAGGTTCCGATGAGGCCGCCAGCAGCAAACTCGACTGTGAATCGGGTCCATGTTTCGAGGGCATCTTTCAAATGGGGCAGCTTCCCCTCGTAAGTTGATCCATGAATCTAAATGTTCTCTGCATTGGAGCGAGTGGTAACACCCCTTCTTCTAGACTCTCCGTATACTGGAAGAAATTGCAACTCCATGATTCCGTTTGGTGAAGTTACTTCGTTGCTTTCACGTTTGTCCAACACAATTCCCATGATCTCTCCTCGTGATCCGTTGGGGTCGGTTTGGACATTAATGAAAGTGAGGTTGTTTGTTTTTGCTCTTCCCCTGTTTTTTCTTTTTTCAAATTTTTTTGGCCATAATTCAAAACAATTTAACGATATCCTTTTATTTATTCTTGTCCAGTCCCCCATAATTTATCGACCTCAGTTTCTGATACTACCTCACTCACATTATATATATCCATCATTCCAAATTATATCCTATTGTTCAATTGACCATGTCCCAGTGTCCTCCTGCTCGTACTCGCGCCCGCGCCCCCTCTGCCTGCTACTAGGCAATCCACACCCCCTCGCCGGGCTCTTATGACGACACGTCAGATTCGTAAGAGTCTCAAGAATCCAAAGCTTGGTGTCTACATCGGCACTCCTGGGTTGCCGGCCACAGCCAGTTTCTACCTCGGCGGGACTAAAGGCGACATCCTCACTGTCGCTGAAACTGATGATGAACTCATCCTTCGTGGTGTATTCAATATCGACCGCTCATCCTGCTGGTTGAGTCCCGATGGCGCATATAAACCGAACAATAAACACCAGTCAAAGTTTGAAGACGTCAAACTTAGCTGCATGCTCACCATTCCGACTAATGACGACTTCCGATTCATGTCGAATGACATGGATACAGTGTTCGAAAATATCAAAGGGTTCGAGGATCTCATTGAAATGGAGAACGACGACACCATCCTTCGCTCGCATCAAAGGTTTGGCCGCTGGGGAACCATAAAAATGGTCCACCCTCTTTTCCTCGTGAGTCTTTTATCCGAGTCCTTAATTGGATGACTATTATTCACCCGATGTTTTCTACTTTCAGAAGAAAGAGAAACGTGAAACTGGCAATAATAACCAACCCAATAACACTGATCTCGCAGGTAAGTCATTACACTACTATCATGTCACTGTTCGTTCATGTGCCACACAGAAGTGCTTGGTACCGATTACACGATCACTAACTGGCCAGTCCATAAAGACTGCAAGCCATATATGGATCGTCTTATTACCGCGGGCACGCACAGCATCAATCCTCTTCCCGTTTACGACATCGACCATTCGCTTATTCCCCCCTCCAAGTATGGGAATCTTGCTGGTTCAACCGCAATTGTCTCCTTCGCAATCAGCCATCATCACATTAGGGCAAACAAACGACATGTCTTCAATGCAGTGTGCCGTGAAATGGTTCTTATACGAAGCCCTAGCAAGCCCCCATCAAGTCCGTACAAAAAGAGAGGTGTGGGGATGGCGCCCTTGATGGACAGCGATGGAGAATCAGACTCAGACGCATCCTCGTCTACTGAAGGTACGTTCATCATTATTCCCTTTCTTCAACTCATCTGACTGTCCGTAAAGTCTAATGGTTCGAGTCGTGGTGTACACTGTTCCTGATCAATTGTACGGTCCTATATCCACTTCCGAGTCCAACCGTTGTTTTGTTCTTTTATGTATGCTTAACAACTACGTTTACGGGCGTCACCAACATGCTTTCCTCTACGTTCGACTGTATGTTTTACTATGTGATTATATATGTACTTCAAGTTCCAATTCATTGATTTTTCAAGTTCACGCTCAACCAGACAAACAAGGTTTCTGTTGGCGACGATCAAATTGGGATTGGCTTTCTCGTCTCTCTTGGCAGCGTATCCTGTTAGCTCCCTTTGGTGAAGAGAAGCTGCTTCAACCAATGTTTTCACTCAAGCTCACTGCTTCTGGAGGCGAGCTGTATGTCGGTGGAATGAATGATGCGCTTTACATTTATGGCAGCCTCGCCTTTTCAAAATTTCTGGCACTTTAACATAGACAACATTAAAGTTAACAACAAGATAGTTCTGACAGATGTACCCGCCATAATTCACACTGGTGCCGCCTTCATTTTTGGGGATCCGTCGCGAGTTTTGGCCCTGCACCAGGCGTATGCCAGTGGTGGTATGGCCTTCGAGGATAATTTCCACACCTGTGAGCTTCGATCGAAATTGGTACTTTCGATTGACTCCCTGTAGTTCCATGCAGTTCTTTCCCTCCGTGACTTTTAGTACCGTTGGTGAGAAGCTGTTTTTAATTCCTGCCAACTTCGTCCTCAATCAGGACGACGTCGAGTCTGGCTCGAGTGATTGTTTTTAACGAGATTGTGGCTCCTGATAGGGTTAAAGGCGAGACTTTCCTGATCAGCATTTCCACTCCCGTTTCAGATCCCCATGCTGACCGCTGAACCCGACCAGATTTTTGGACAATCGGGACCATGTTTCTCCAGCTATTCTATACCACATTAGATTTCGGCAGCGAGCCACCGCGAGTTGGATTCGCAACGCTTGCTAGTTGACGGCTGGTCACCAATATACCCGTGGCTTGCTATTACTGCGGTGAAAGCGTGCTCATGCTGCGAGCACAGCGTACAAGTGGCTCACAAGTGTAAGATTCACGGCATGGCGGACATCTGTCGCCGATGGCAATCATTCCAAGACATTGTCCGCATCGTACGGGAACCTGACCGTCGTACGCATGGTTGTTACAGCGATAATGGTCTATCAATAGCACGATAACCAGCACAAAAGGTACATCACTTGGATACATTGACTCACACAGTCACTTGTGATACATCATTGATGCATCCAAACCCCATCAACAGGATCGATCGTGATAGTTCTGGCCACTTTACTTTCGACCATTGAAATCAAAAACTCAACAATCAGCTGTATGGATAGTACTAATCCCGAAAAACGAAGATAACGAGTTCTTTTCTTCGCCCTTGATCCCAGTTTATTTCCGAGGGCTTCGGGTCGCTTGATGACATTATGACATGAATCAATGATTACTTGAAGCTTCAAGAGGCACGCCCTCTTCGAAGCATGACATGTTCGTCACCTTCGAACTCGATAATAAAGTCGAGACCCCAGCTGCCCCGACGACAGACTCGAGCTCGATCATATCAATCATAATGTTCGTGCCTACCTAGTAAAGGGGGCCGCCCACGGGAGACAAACCGTGACGCTCTTGCGAGTTCCTGACAATGATATTGATGATTGAGGGGATGAACGTACCTTGAAACCTGTCAGTCACTGCCTTCCTTGGGCCCTTAAAGCCTTAAGCTTGTCACCTGGCAAGAATCATTTATCACGATTTCTCCCACACAACGCGGAAATTACCTGCAAGTTCGTTCTCGCTCTTGGCAACAGGTCCAACTTGAGCACAGCGGGACTCCGCATCTACATATTAATGTCAACCAATCCCCAATTTTATTCCCAATCCATCCGGCAAAAAAATGTAAAGAAAATAAAAACAAATATATCATCCGGAAAATGAGGGAAGAAAAACCAAGGAATACCAAAATATGCATGAATAATGACGACGACAGCACGATAACAAAGACCAAAATGAACGTGCGTACGAGGGATCGGATCGAATACCCCCCCATGTACTTATGTGGGAAGACATCGTCAAATTAGCTAATAGAGCGAGTAGTGATCGAGGAGAGCATTGTTATATGTTCCAAGAAAGCAGTCCAAAAAATGTACAATGCGATGCGAGAGAACCAGTTCGTGATTCATTCTAGGGCCGCGTCAGACTTCGTACGCCGGCTTGGACGACGGGTTCCAAGCAGGGTAGACTGGCGTCAACGGCGTCTGAAGCTCCGGCGACGGCAGGGGCGAGTTCGGAATAGGAGTTCCAGGAGTCCCAGGAGACGTAGGAACCTCAGAATAAAGCGCCGTGGGGCCCATCTTCTCTTCCGTCGAGGAGTCCTCGTTGGCGGCGTCGGCAGCAGCAGCAGCATTGGTGGCGGCAGTAGGGTCACCGATGCCAGCACGCGTGCCCCACGCAGTCTCGTGCAGCGTGAACAGGGCGTAGAGCTTCATGATCGAAAAGTAATACCCAAAGAGAATGAATGCAGGGACATAAATGATGTGTTGCGGTTGGTACCACAGGTGTGGCATAAGCTTTGCTGTACGGGTCGCACTGAGCCAAACGCCATATGAGGCGATGATGTTCCTGGGTAGAGGAGGGCACGCGTTAAGGTGACGTGGTACGGAGAAAGACATTCAAGAACTCACCACCACGGGAGGTGATAACCACCTTCAGCGACTGAGAACGTTGATTTCCAAATGAGAACGGCCACGAGACACGGCCCGAGGAGGAGAGTAAATGGATTGAAGATCTTGTCGACCTAGGAAGATGGTGACTTCAGAAAAACGGCAAGATAACAGCAAACGGCGGCAACTCACCATAGTATACGCCACGTACGGATGGGACGTCCAGATATGCCTTTCCATAAAGAGCGACCGCAAATCAGACCGCCATGTGTTTCGGGTCCATCGCAAGACCTGCTTCAAAAACCTCCAATTCGGCTTCATCGTGCTCAGGAGTTCCGCCTCCTTGCAACACTGCACATACGTGCCCCATCCGTGGCTTACCATCCATCGCGTCAAGAACTTGTCGTCGCCTGAGTTCAGCTGATACTTGCCCAACCAAAAGTCGTGCGTGAAGCCATGCAGAAAATCAGGGTCCTTGAGAATAATGGTTCGGTACGCGGCAGTGCGCCCTGACAGACACGGAATGCCGCCGTCAATGTGTGCCGACGAGGCAATCTCGATGTTCCGGATTGTCAAGCGGAAGGCCGCGAGGACCTCCCAAACTGTCATGCGCTTGCCCACGGGCTGCACGCGCTGTGACGTGCCAACGCCACCAATCTTTTGGTCCTCGAACGGGGCGAGCATGCACGGCAACATTGTCGGCGGCCAAATTGCGTCGTCGTCCGCAAACACAATGATATCCGTTGTCGTATTCCTAATGCCGTGCGCCATTTGCAGACGCTTGTTCGCGAACGGCACGGTGAACACGCGGATGCGGTCCGGGGCGACCTCATTCGCCAGTTCTTGGAGCGGTCTCTTCATTTTTTCTTCGGTGATGATCAGGATTTCCTTTGGGTTTCCGACGAGCCAGCTGTGCGCGGCTTCCTTGAACTCTTCGCCAGCGTCGATGGTGGGGACGATAATCGTCACATCCTCGGAAGCGATATAGGTTGGGTTCTCCGGTATGGGGATGGGGCGGTAGGTGAAAGAGGCAACTATACGAATCAAGTACCAAAGGTAACGGTAAAACCTGAGACGTGCGTGTCAGCAAGTTGGGTACGCAGAGCTCAACATGCGAGGCAACGTACCCGATGACACCAAATGGCACGACTACGAGCGCAACAATGTTAGCGGAAGTAAAGCGTACATACATGTTGCGGAGCCGAACTCACATATAGGGAAAGCGTCAGAGGTGAGGTAGAGCATCTCAAGACGCGTAGGCTGACGCCAGTTGTAACGTTTAAAAGAGTGTGGTCAGACCTTCGACGCAAAAACGACGAAGGTAAGAGAGGGAAAGGACTCTTGCTTGATGCAACGATGAGGGTCGTCTCTCAGAGACTGAGTCCAGGTCTGACAGAGTGTTGAAAGACAAGGAAAGCAAGTTAAAAAGGGAGAGCGAGAAATGAAACTTACGGAACCGACGCCGTTCCAACCTTGAGGTCGGTCGGCGGTGTTTCAATCCAGCAGTACCCGAGCAGTGATTGTACTAATCGCGAAATTATTAGAATGGGCGTTCAAATGAGCCCTGGACCTTACTTCGGTTCTTGTTCGCCAAGCCACCTCGGGGACAATGTACATTGTGCACACCTAAAGAGAGGGTCAAACCAAGCGCAGATATCGTTGCGGAACAATGTCGGATGACTCTAGAGGGGTAGTTCGACGACATGAGTTAAGAAAACAGCCCAGCATCATCGTGACTTTGAGATGTTCGGACGTTTCGCGGTCGCTTGCACAAAGTTACGTTTGTGGCTGTGTTATTTCTCATTACCTCAAGTCCAAAAGAAGATACATGACATTACAAGCGAGTAGCATTATGTAAAAAGATGCCAGCATTGTCCGGTGATCGGCAAGGGTTGGCAGGGGTTGGCATGTTGGCAGGTTGCCTCAATATGAGTCGAATCCATCGACAGAGATGTTCCAGGACCACCGTCCCTCCAGATAACCCTTTGCAGTGTCTTCTAGCATGATCTCGTTCCGTTTCGATACGTAAACCTAGGTCCTGTCGGTCAGCATATAGTCCGTATCGCCGCATCACACAAACGACGAATCCTACCGTCTTATCAGTAACCTTCTGGCGCAGGGTCGCTATCGCCTCCGCGTCGATAGGAGATTCCAGCAACTCCGACAAATCTTCTACAGCTTGTTCCAAATCCCTGCTCATCTTCAGTGTCATGTAAAAGAACGGAAGAAGTGCAAACATGCCTTTGGTTGTCTTCAAAAAGCTCCTTTTCGTTACACTTTTCTAGGTAGTATGCCATTGCGTACGTCCATTTGAGTGTCATTCGGCACTTTTCGACTTCGTCAACGGCCTTCTTCATGAACTGGACCTCGATCCACGTTAAATCCGACGTGATCTGCATCTCTTCCATTTTCTTCTCCGTCTTGTTATAAAGTTCAAGGGAGAGCTTCGCGGACTGTTCGTGGTTTGCCCATCGATTATAGTACTACTCGACATGTTAGAGGTAAGTCAATGGTAAAGTGATTGAACGTACGTGAAGGTAGCGCTCTAATGAAGCTCTACTCTTCGACTGGGCATCTCGAGCATCCACGGCAGCCTTCTCGTCGTATCTATTACACGAATACCAAGCAGTGCCGTGCTCCGACCACGGACCTGGACAGCATCAGCAAGGTGGCGGAGAGAGGGGAACTAGACCATTACCCATGCACACCCAGCAAAACTCGTGCTTGCATTTCTTGCAAGTCATATGGCTATGGGAATAGGCGTGAGCGACGCCTTTATCGAGTCTGAAATGCATTAACGTACTTGCAGCCTCCGTTCTTCTCGATTGTACTTTGGCATTTAGAACACTCTTTGGTGTTGCTCTTGATCCAGTTCGCGGTCTCACTGTCGTCGCGACACTTCTTAAGCCAATTCTTTGCGACGCCGCAAATCACGGGTCGATGGTCACTCTCAATCGGGCATCCAAAGCAGAATCTGTGTTGAGGGGATGTGTTCGCACCACAATAAACCGTCGGAACGATCGACGTCAATGCGCTCTTGGACGCCGCTGCAGGGCAAGATACGGTGTACGAGCATGATGGGTAAGGGCAATACTTCAAGTTTGGGTTAGAACCAACAAAGTGTCGCACGAGGAGCTCGTTGAAACGCTCCCAAGTGGCTGTGTCGTCCGCAAGAGCGGAGTGGATGAATGGATCGGGTGCGATGAGGCCACAACTTTCGGCCATACACCTGATTCCATGCTCGCCCTCCTCCCGAATCTTGGAGGAAATGTATGCGCTCCAACACTCGGTACAGAAAGCATGGTCACACGAGAGCGCGGCAAACGCCGTTTGCGTGTCGTCATAACAAATTGGGCACACGAAGGGCTCTGGCTTCGGAGTTGGGGCTGTGCCGGTGCCGTCAGAGGGGGGCCGGGGGACCGTGAAGCATGGTCAAACATACCGGGTGTTTGCCGCATGGGCCGGCGGGGAGCGCCAGACCGGGCGATCGATGAAGTACCCTGGGAACGTTCGGGGCCGGGTGCTGAGCAGGAAGGGGACGTCTTGGGTGCAGGGGATATTCCCGCAGCAACTGAAACAGCCGAGGCATTATCCATGTATTTCTCGATTAGACGTTCCTTGTTCCAGCTCATGTAGCGCAAGAGCAGGGAGGCGATGCTGGCCTACAAGAAGGGCAAAGGGTTGAGAATAGGGAGGAGACGATCCGTATGGAAGCACGCACGTCTACGCCGAATATGCCACCGATGTGCTCAACGTCTGCCGCCATGAGTTTCTCGACGGCGGACTGAGGAAGAGATTCATGCTCGACCTCGTATGCCTTGTGAAGGGCACGCTGTGGGACTTTGAAGTCGTCCCCAAAGACATCCATGTCCATCTCCTCATCGGATGGATCTGAATCTATGAGCGTCGGGGTGAGCGAAAGGCTATCTGTAGTGGCACACGGCCAGAGGAACCCCCTCAGGCGTGGTAGGGCACTCACCGTCGTCCTGTGGGCTGAGCATGTCCTCGTCCTCGTCGTCGAGGTAGCAAGTGTCGTCGTCCGAATATTCGTTGTCTGAGGACATCGTGGTGGTGGTGGTCGTGTTTGTTTGTTGTGTCTGTCGCTGTATGGAACGACGAGCAAGTGAGGGGATCGATTAGGTTGCTTACGCGATTTATGACCGTGGGAAATAGATACCATCGTGGGAATATCCTAGTCATCTTTCTTTTTTCGGTGACAATCGATGCTCGTACGGAGATGGATCGTTGCTACTCTCCGCCAACATCATAGTAGATCTATTATCATGGCATCAGAGGTAACTGGAACTCACAAGGACCCACTCACAGGCGAATTGATCTCAAAGACGTGCGTATCTCGACACGAATACGAGCTGCTGAACATCATCACGAAAACAGTGAGCTCAAGCGTCGCGAGAAACAGCGCGAAAAGGACGCAAGAAAGGCAGAAAAAGCTGCTGCTGCCCCTCCCGCGCAGGATGGCGCACCGAATGCACCGAACGAGGACGATCTGAACCCAAACGTGAGTCATCGGAGCAATCCGCTCTGCGCTCGTCTCTGAAGCAACCACAGCAATACTTTGAACTTCGCTCCAGGGCGATCTTGAAGCTCAAGGAAACACAGGAGCCGAACCCGTATCCCCACAAGTTCAATGTCACTAGGTCGATCTCAGACTTTATCTGCGAGTACGGCAAGGATGGGTTGATCGCTCCAGGACAAAAGCTCGAACCCGTCCAGGTCAGTCTCGCAGGACGGATACACAACATGCGGAGCAGCGGTAGCAAGCTCAAGTTTTACGACCTACACGGCGAAGGAAAACACGTCCAGATCCTCGCCAACGTCCGGTACGTGATACCGTGTTTTCCGACGCGCTCTCGTCTGTTGAACGGAACGCAGTGATGCAGCCGATGAAAAAAAATTCTTGGCTACCCAACAGCTCTTCCGCAGGGGTGATATCGTCGGCGTCGTCGGCACTCCATCCCGTTCCCAAAAGGGAGAGTTGTCCATTTCACCTTCGGAAATGGTCCTCCTCGCGCCCAACTTGCACCAGCTGCCTTCCGGTCATTTCGGTCTCAAGGATCAAGAGACGAGATATAGAAAGCGTTACTTAGACCTTATCCTATCAGACGATACCCGTCGTATTTTCATTACTCGTTCCAAGATCATCAACTATGTTCGCCGGTACCTCGACAACCTTGGCTTCCTCGAAGTCGAAACGCCCATTACGAGCATGCTCGCTGGTGGCGCTACGGCCAAGCCTTTTGTCACGCATCACAATGACCTCAACCTAGACCTGTTCCTCCGCGTCGCTCCCGAGCTGTATCTAAAGGAGCTCACCGTCGGCGGGCTCGATCGTGTGTACGAAATCGGTCGCGTCTTCAGGAACGAAGGTATCGATCTCACCCACAACCCCGAATTCACCCTCTGCGAATTCTACATGGCGTACGCGGACATGTACGACATCATGGAACTCACGGAGAACTTGCTCGAAGGGATGGTCAAGTACCTCAACAACGGGAGCACAGTCATGACGTACCACCCCGAAGGCAAGGGCGGTAAGAAACTCGTGATGGATTTCAAGGCGCCCTGGAAGCAATACGACATGATCGAGACCCTCGAGGAAAAGCTGGGCGTCAAATTCCCACCGAGCGAGACGCTGCACACCGCTGAAGCGAACAAGTTCCTCAGAGACCTCTGCCAAAAGGTAATCGGCACACCATTAACTGCATGCGCTCGCCCCGCTCACGATCGCGTTTCTCCATGCAGCACGGCGTTGAATGCTCTGAACCCCGCACAAACGCTCGGCTCCTGGACAAGGTGAGTCCCTGACGCGTGATTTCGTCGAGACTCTGACGGGCGAGTGACCGTAGCTCGTCGGCGAATACATCGAACCGCTCTGTATCTCGCCCGCTTTCATCGGTATGCCTCTTTACTGTTCCCCACCCTCAATCAACTCTGACGCGCATGCGCGTTTTCGCTTTTAAACAGTCGGTCACCCTCAAGTGATGTCTCCGCTCGCCAAGAACCACCGTTCGCGCCCCGGTCTGTGCGAGCGCTTCGAGACCTTCTTGTGTGGCAAGGAGATCTGCAACGCCTACACGGAGCTGAACGACCCGTTCGAGCAACGGCTGCGTTTTGAGGAACAGGCGCGACAGAAGGAGCAGGGTGACGACGAGGCGCAGCCTGTAGACGAGACGTTCGTGAATGCGTGAGTTTGAGTTTGTCCGCTCTATTCCGAGTTCACGTGTCCTTTTTGCCAACGCGCTCACGTTTCGTCTCTTCCTTCACCAGATTGGAACACGGTCTCCCGCCTACCGGAGGCTGGGGCATGGGCATCGACCGACTCGTCATGTTCCTTACCGACTCTCCTAGTAAGCAATGCCGTACCACGTGCTTCACGATCAGTGCTTCACTTTCTTTCATTTTCGCAGACATCAAGGAA
The DNA here is from genome assembly GCA_038091095.1 of Leccinum incarnatum. Classification (NCBI taxonomy): domain Eukaryota; kingdom Fungi; phylum Basidiomycota; class Agaricomycetes; order Boletales; family Boletaceae; genus Leccinum; species Leccinum incarnatum. The sequence goes on from JBBPNG010000308.1 coordinate 12,037, forward strand.
GTACTGCTGTTCCCGGCCATGAAGCCCATCGAAACGACGGGATCCTCCGCGCCGGCTGGACAACAGTAGTATGAAAAAAGAGAGAAAACGAGAGAGTTTACATGTGCATCCACTGGAACATCTCCAAAAAAGGGGAAAAATATAGAAACACGACGTGCAAGTACATACTAGTTGATCGACCCAACGATCCGACCCTCCTTTGTCTTCGTCTCCGGCCCTGGAGCACGAGGTCGTACATGAGTTGTACGCGCTTTCAAATGCTACCGAGGCTTAAGTACGCAGCAATGCCTCGGCGCGCGCAGACCTAGCACCGATCCGGCACATAAACGGCTTCGGATGGCTAACCAGTCATTAGTCATTCATTATTCATCATTCAGTCACAACGAACCGATCACTACTCACGAAACGATGCCCGAGGTGACGTCGACTTCGGGGGCGACTTCTACGCCGTCGACAACGGCCTTTGAAATCTTGAACACGGCGAGAGACATGGCGACCGAGATGAACAGGGACGCTTCCCCGAGGCGGTACCCTGTTATGTAAAGATCGTCGTCGTCGTCTGTAACAGTCAGGGGGCGCACGCAATGCTCTTACCTGGGCATATCCTAACCAAAACAAGGACACAAAATCCTGTTTCATCACCCAGTTGCGCGAGAGGGAGCCGGCATAACTCACCTCCTTCCAAATCCAAAACAAGCCGTCTGCGGGTCCTGCTGCGGCGTCTCGCCGAGGAACCGCTCAGGACGGAATACCCAAGGATCTGGATACGTCGACGCGTCATGCAGGATCGCCCTTTGCGTGGCAGCAGCACAACGTACGGCATGAGTTTCCGAGCATACATACAAAGGGATTGACAAGGACAAAGTAACTCACCACGCATTTGCGACGATGCACGACCCTTTCGGAATGAGGAACCCGTCGGAATAGATATCTTCCGTGGCGACATGGGTCATCGCTTTTTGGAAAAAAAAACAAAAACAAAAAAGGTTAGCGAACGTGTGCCAAAATTCGTCACAAAGACAGTACCTTGCGGTGCGATAGTGTGCCATCGCAAGACTTCTTTGCAGACCGCGTTGATGTACGGGAGCGAATCGCGGTCGTCGAAAGAGGGTAATCTCTCGGTACCTACGACCGCATCGAACTCCGCCTGCGCCTTGGCTTGCACCTCGGGGGACAAGACCATCGCGAGGAAGAAGGAATGGATAGTACCAACGACCTATAGACGATTTCCGATCAGCCGGGCGTTGGGTCACCTACCAGATGAATGATAATACCGTATCTGAAGCGCCTGCGAAAAATGAAATGAGACGAGACGAGTGTGACGAAGAATAGATCACACCGATATAGAGGCCCACAGAGACCCATTTGATGATATCTACTTCTTCTGGACTCACTTCTCCTTCCAACAACGTGGACGAGAAGGATGGAATCGCTGTGCCTGCAGCCTAGTCCATCATGAAATGCGAGTTTGTATAGAGACCGTAACGTATCCGTACCATTTGCTCCACGACATATTGAAAAGGCCTAGAGACTGCCTCGTTCGTAAGCTGGCGGTGCTTCTTGGCATCTCTGAGGAAGCCTGCGCCAGGGAACCATTCTGGGAGATATTGCACTGCAAATCGCGCTTGAGCATGCACTGACAACGAGGTGTGTATGTTCAAACTGGGACTCACATGCAGGGATAGCGTCCACAAGGAACCTGCCAGGGTATGCGACCTGAGCAAGCACCCTCATGACATTGTCCGCCAGCTCGACGAATGGATCATCCTTTTCTCGGACAGAATACCCATACGTTACCTTGAGGATGATAGCGCCGGCAGTACTGAATAGTGTGGTGATGACAAACGAGGACTATCATGCAATCAAACTGCACTTACGAACGTATGTGATCGACCAATCTGTCAGGGTTCCGTGACACTTTGCACAAAAACCGGCGCGTCTCTTCCTCTTGTATTGGATTGAACGCGGCCGCACTGGCCTTGGTGCCCATCAGACGATGAAAGTACTTGCGCTGCTGCCGGAGCGGTTCGTCGTAATTTAAAAACAATATCACCTTGTTGAAGCCGACCAAGTCGGATGCCATCGTAAGGCGAGGTCTGTCTGAACATTTGGCACTTTGCTTCTCCAGGACCGCCAAAACTGCTTGGAGCGAGTTGAGAACGACGTATCGCGTCCCCAGCATTGTTACGGTCGAGATATCCCCTGAGACAGCGATGGCCAAAGTCAGAGTCCATACGGGGGGGTATCGCGAGACTCTGGAAAAAGCGCACCATATTTTCTACCCAAGGCTGCAAAGCTCTCCCAGCTCTTTTCCATCGGTACGTCAAAGACGTTGCCAATCAGGGGCCAGCCAGTAGGTCCTGGTGGAAGGTGACTGGAGCGCCTCGAGTTGAGCAATCGTTTGATAAAGAATAGCCCAGCTCCTAAGAAACAGACACCAATGAGAGATATTGCCTGAGCCATTGAAGTCCTGGAGGGATAGCTGTAAGGTGGAGAATGGCTGAGAATTCTGGGCCAGAATTTCTGAGCACTGATGGCGCCTTCTATTTAACGCGATGATGGGTCACCTTGGGGGACTAAATCGAGCACAGACGACTCGACTCTATTTGATGCGATGATGGGTCATCTTGGTGGACTAAATCGAGCACGGACGGCTCAAGGATTCGCTGAAGAAGGGAAACCGGACCCGTAGCGCAGGAAAGAGAAGGTCAGAGCTGCCGAGCCGACCGCTCATGTACTATGATGCAGAATTGGACGAACTCCCCGGCGGGGAAGTCACGATACCAACATCGTCTAGTGCCGCCAGTGGAGCAGCGATTGAAATGGCACGATGGGACCGCCCTCCGATCCAAGCATGCCAACCGCATATCGAAACTCGGAGGTCTTCGGTGACCGAAACCCATCGAATCCGAAAGCTAGCCCGTGTCCGTCGTAAACGATCCATAGTAGGAAAAAAGGTAACCTCCTTCAGCTTGTTCTCAGGGGTGGAGTCGTTGCCATTAGTCGGGGCATAGGAGAACGAACTTTTTCGATGATCACCAAAACATTGATGCGTATATGGAAGGTAGAGCCCAAGTTCAAGGAGGTCTTTACGTAAGTCAGCGATCCAGAGATTGAAAAAGCAACGTACTGTCACGTCAAACTTCAACGACGCCACTCGGTTGGGTGATCACTGATAGACCACGTACTGTACTAATTATGATATGATTCGGACTTGGAAGTGAGGCAAGCCGCAGCAGAAATCGGATGAACAATCTTGAATGTTGAATTCGGCACATCTTCACATCCGCCTGTACCATCACAAAATTTGCTTAAACGCGACATTAGTATATCTACTAATGTCAGGATCTATCGAGACCATCAGGCCATCAGAATCATCGCGACGAAAATAAGTCAGACATAGCCAGCCTATGTATCTCAAATTTCCGATAGACCACGTATCTTGAAGTATCATGGTTGCCTAGAGTTTTGATTTCTAGACAGAGACCGGATGTTCTACATCTGCAAAAAGGAATTAGTGCCGTTGCAATGCCATAACTACAATAGCCGACGTCGTCACATGTCGTCAGAATTGACAACGACATTCCTATGATTGGCTACATTGATTACCATGGCTCTCACTTCTTACGATAGCGTCTATGTCGCAACCCCAATATTAATTTCGTCAACATCGACTACTACGGCGATAGCTACGATGGGGCCACATTCCCATCTGTGCGCCGCTCGACACTCGTGACACGACCGTCAATAAGCAGACGAGTCCGAGTCCACACTCGTCTGAGTCGTCTCCCACCACCACTAATCCATACACTCCGAAACCGTGCTTTGGGAAGTGGCCCGGGTGTTTGAGGCTCATCGAGTGTTTGGGGTCATGTGCGAGTAGATCGCCTCAACGTTGCTATTGTGCCACACGGAGAGCGGCGCTGGAGATCGGTGAGGCGGTCAGAGGTTGAAGGGGTCGCGTTCAGACATGACGCGGCCCCGTTTGAGTTGTTCTACTAGTACCCTTGCATATATTAATACACAACAACTGAACTAGTATGGCCGTGGATAGCTCACCTTTAACTAGTTGGGGTCGTGTGCGAGTAGATCGCCTCAACTGTGCCACATGGAGAGCGGCGCTGCCAGAGATCGGTGAGGCGGTCTGAGGTTCAAGTTGAAGGGGTCGCGTTCAGACATGACGCGGCCCCGTTTGAGTTGTTCTAGTACCGTGCATATATTAATACATAACGACTGAACTATGGCCGTGGATAGCTCACCTTTAACTAGTAGTTGGGGTCGTGTGCGAGTAGATCGCCTCAACGTTGCTATTGTGCCACACGGAGAGCGGCGCTGGAGATCAGTGAGGCGGTCCGGCGAGGTTGAAGGGGTCGCATTCAGTCACAACGCAGCCCCGTTTGAGTTGTTCTACCGTGCATATATTAATACACAGCGACTGAACTACAGTGGCCGTGGATAGCTCACCTTTAACTAGTTGCACGCCAATGCATTCACGCCGCGGCATGCCCATGCACTCGGTATTGTTCAAACGTACGTAGATTAATATACCTGTTTAAAAAGAAAGAGTCAGCGGCGTCCATACTATCCCCACGAAGCCAGTGAGGCTCGAGGGGTCCACTCGGAAATTTGGGAACCAGATGACACGGCTGGATTATATCCGTGACCGGCACAACTGCTCCATTTGGGACATGATTCCGTGTTGAGCGACCGAAATGAAACATGTTTATGTTGTCGTCCAACGCCCGAAGCGGCTTGAACCAGTGTACGTAGGCGAGTGGGTGCGGGTAGAGGGCCAGGTGAGGTGGAAGCCGGAATATCACTCGGACCTCAGCCACGCGCAGTCCTGCAATATAATATCTTTATTTATTTTGTTCGAACGGCACCGGTCATTGACTTACCTCGAAGTCCCCCCTGACCACGGCCTTCTGCATCAACGCACACCAGAACGGTATCATACCGTGCCGGCGTAGGAGGCTTGCGAGGGCCATTACTGCGTTCCGGATGTGAGCGGATTCTCATAGTCTCGTCATCAGGTAAATGAGCGAGAGGTTGCAGCGGGATCCGTACATTGCTATAACAGTCAAAGCTGTCATGCAGCGTTGGCTGAAAAGCCTGAGGCCTACTAGTATGAGATTGAAGGCCATTAGTAGCTATAAAACTCTGTAACGCATCTAAAAACACAACGGCACCGTGGTGCTGAACCAAGGACTGCACCGTCCGCCTAGGGAAATGAGGATGGCGGGCGATGCGGTATGATGTTTGAGTGCACGGCGAGCCCCGGTCAGCTTCTGGAATTGGATCGTTAGCCGCGTGGTCACTGTCCTCCGAGTCGTTGGGCAACCTGTCCGCCAGTGGATGACCCCCGTTGTGTGACTCCCGCCAACTCAGATACGAGTTGAACCACATAACGGCTTCTTGCCGGTTCAACCACTTAGTCATCTGCACCGTGTAGTCCTTGCGGTTACTTGCCGCGTAAGCCTTCTTAGCGTAGTCAATATGCAGCCGCTCCGAATTTTCTGTGTTGAGCCCGTCGAGGCTACCGTAGAGCCGGATTGATTCGACGTAATGAACTAGCGAGTGAAGCTTGGGAATGTTGAAGTGTTCGCGACAGCCGAATTCGATAAAGACATCCTTGAGGGCATGGAACCCGTCAAGTGCGTCCTGTAAGGCCTGCAAGGTGTCATCGGTATGGGAATGATACTGTGCAAGAAAGACGAAATCGAGCAGCGCACAGCTAGCCCGAATTACATCGTGGTCCGGTGTGGTCCCGACGAGCGCGGTCACAAATACTCGTTCGAGCTGTTTGTGGTCTGCACCAGTCCATTGCTTGATGTTCGATATACCATCCTTCCAATGTCGCAGTCCCGGATGGCTTGGGGTGGCTTGAAAATGGTTATCGAATGCCTTCTTGCCCGCGATAGCCATGCACCACTTCTTGAGGTGATCCTTGATGATCCCTTGATGGAGTTGGTGGAGGATGTCCGAGGTAATGCAGGTAAAGATGTCGGAATGAGGGAGATGTGCCCAGAACGGCGTGAAAATAGGACGCAGACCCTCAGCGACAAACTCGGGGGGGTATTCGTCAGCCGCTTGCGCTTGGAGTACCTGAATTGTTTGCACTTGATTGCGACGGGGAAATCCGGTGGTGGAGCCACGTTGGTCAGCAGGCACGAGGCACTTGGGGCACCGGTTTTCCGCGCAACATGCGACCAAGCATTGTTCGGGGTGATCCCCAATGAACGCGGCGAGGAGTGGGTATACTCGCCTGACTAACCCATCAGTGCACACCATATCAACACCCTCCTGGCCAGCAGCTACAAGAGGTTCGACAAGCCGCTTCATGCAGTAATGAAAAAGGCGGTATCGGGCCACCGAATTGTTCTCGAAAGCATCGAGTTTTGAGACTGGTAGGTACCCCACCAACACTGAAGCGTGCTGCGCAGGCTTACGGCGGATATGCTTGGAAATATTGCCGATAGTCAAATACACTGGCCAGGCGACTTTGTCGCCCTTGAAACGCGATAACTCAGTCTTGTCAGAGGAAAGGATAACGGGTGCCACAGTGGCCCCAGCTGGCAGACGGGACTACAAGGATTCCGTCAGTATTCATTGTTGATAGTTTGTTTCACAACGTCCTAACCTGAGTTGTCCACCACCAGTCGCCAGACCACATCTCATCGTAACGCCGCGTTGTGGCGCGAGCATCGGTATACACCTTTTCAGGTGCGTATGCCATGTCATTCTTGAATGACTCATTCCCTATTAACTCCCGCACGCAGGCTACGGGATCACGGAGCCACAATTCCAACTCTTCACCCTCCACATTTTCTTCGGCATCTTCGGTCCCCTCTCTGTCTCCGTGCACCTGTATCAGCTCACATTGCCAATCCGGTCCAGTGGGCAGCTGGTCAATTGATTTCATAAAGGTGTATGTGCTCTTGTAGCTCGGTTGAGTCCGCTCACGCGTCTGTGTGCAGCAACAGTAAGCGCTAGTAGTAGTATGTGGCGTATGGATGGATGGGACTTACAATAGACAGCTTAAGGAACTCGTCAGTAGCCGTTTGATTCACATTTTTCACCAACCACTCGGCCAATTTCCATTCGTCGCGGTCGATGAACGGAGCGTAAGCACCTTGCCCCGAATTGTCTTGTAACCGTTTCATTGACTCGAATGCAGTCGGTGCCAAACCAAGGACATCAGCCGCGCGGCCTTCATCATACTCACGCACGTATCTTTCATTCGGTTGACCATGAACAGGATCATGCAGGCCTTCATTCGGACCTGGGAAGATGTCGGGATTGGGATCTTGAAAGTCAAGGTGGACGCTCTGTCTGGTTGTTTCGTCGTCGGTGAGTGCATCGACACCATCCTCGACCCTTCCTGTAGCATGTCGACCAGCGGCGTTTTTTAGGGCAGTGACCTGGCACCGTGGTGAATGACCAATATGTCGTCGTACACCTGCCGGTGTGGGGAATGCCTGGCCACAGCAGTGGCATTGGTTACGAGCGAATGGGTAGGTGTGGGCATGATGGGGCATGGTAGAAATTGTGGGCGGGCGAGGCACACGCCAACGAAAAAGCTCGAGGTGAAAAAGCTCGAGGCAATGAACACTTTGTGTTATGCGCTGTCAGACGACTCAGCCCTCCGACTCCAATGGAGGGCTACTTGAATTTGTTGGTAATATACTGTTCTCGTGCCTGTTACCTCCATTCCAGGTCTGCGTTTTTTTTCCTTGACCCTGTCCACGAGCTGACTTATTTATACCAGTCTCGTCTCCGCTTTCTTTTTTTTTTCCTTGTCCTTTCTGGTCACTGACTCCGTCAAAAGCAAACATAGTATTCAAGAATGTCGTCCCAACTGCCCAGAAACGAGGCGTCTCAGACACAGGTAACACCAACTGACCGTGACTCATCCAGTCGTGGTCGGGTGCGGCGGCCCACTGAGAAGGTGCAGGCGATGTTAGGTGAGCCCGACTCTATGATAACTCGGATTTGCTTGTATATTCATGCCCTACAGATGAGCACAATCTAGCTAAATGTGCGACCGAGCAGCAGGCCCGTGAAAAAGTGAAGCGGCGCGAGGCGTCGTTGCGCAAACGCGAGCAAGTGAGCAAGGCGGCAGAGATGGCGCGGGATCCTTTAATGGCACCAAGTTTAAAGGCACCATCCCGCGTCCATGCTGCAAGCTCTGTCAACCTCAATGAGGACCACGCGGTAGGTGTATCTACTAATTTTCAACGGACACGCTTCCGAGTCTGACCCATGATGCCACTTAGTTCACTACAAGGTCTGTGGGCCGTGTTCATGCCACCACCAACGTCGCCACACGTCCCGCCATGCTCACAACCCCACTGGTGGTCCGCCACAGCAAAGTGCCACCAAGGGCTCAGGCTTGGGGTCAAAAGGTTGGTCCAAGCCATATCCAAGCTACATTACTGACGAATGGCCAGTATGTGAACAGTACAGTGGATGTGCTAGGTGACTGTTACAGCTGGCCCGGGTAGGGTCGGTTGTAGACTTGAATGCGAAGACTAGAGACGAAGGAATAGGCCGAGCAAACTTAACGTCTGGCGAAGCCGGGAGGTTTAAGGGTTCTTTCGAGGAGGAACTCACGAAGAGTCTCGTCACTCGAAGACTAGGGCTAAAGACACACCCGAAGAGGGCAGAGGACTGAGGGACGAGGGAGGAAGCACTCGAGGTCGTTTAGAAGATACTCGATGGGATTTCAAGTAGCTCTAGCTTAGGGGTACATAAGCGAGAAGGGGAGTCTTTAAGTACTACAAGATGGAAGGCGATGGAATCGCAAAGAAGAGAGGAGTCATCCGCAGTACGGAATGAGTCAGAAGCTGCGGATTGCTAAGTGGTACAATAAGCGAAGGATGACGAACGATGAGTCAGAGGGAGTGTCATCGAGATAGGGACATATCGGATCAGCGAGAAGAAGAGATAGGAAAGGTATCGGCGAAGGGTGGATCATCAACGACATGAAGCATGTGAAGTCGTCAGAGATCTATGGTACATGGTGAATAAAAGGTAAAGGCGATAAGCGAAACAGAAGGAAAGGGAAAAGAGGTACATAGAGAGTCTTGGAGACAATCGTAACAGTGACTCGGAGATGCCGACCCAGCCCACCGTGACCAAGTCGAATGGACTGAAACGGCAGAAAGCTTACTTCAATGTCCTAGAGGCGAGTCCACCCAAGACTCGGAAGCGGGTGCGCGTGCACGACCCAACACCGTACCCCCCGTAAGCTTCCAATTTATTCCATTTGTATCAAGCTGACACAGATATCATACCATTCGGACATTGATCAGTGCTAGTCAAGTCGTCGGTGTTGAGCTGGGAGATCTCAGCCTTGATGGTGAGAACGAACGTACACTCGTCGAGGATGACGAGGAACCGCTACCGCGAAAGCGCATGCATCGCTCCGTCGTCTTGACTGAGTCTGAGGACGAACCTGATGATTGTGACCTGACTCGGACATCGAGTCTGGAGACTGTGGGCAGTGGTGATCCGACTGGTAACAAACGTCCGAAGGCTGCTGACTGGGGCCGAGAAGTACAAAGTGTCATCCAGACGGCCATCGAAATCTACTATGCCACATTACTTGGCAATGATCCGTATCCGCTTCCTATCAAGGAGGTTGAGTGGGCACGAGCAGCATGGCAGAAGGCCACTTACCACCACCAGACTAATTTTTTACTCGACCTCAGAAGGCTGAAAGTGGTGAGTACCTGTCATCGGTGGCCATATTGAGGCTTCACCATCACGGTTTCAGATCACTGCGCGTACGTCTAATCTGCGGGGCCAATTCAAGACGAAGGCCCGTGAAGCTGTCACGGAAGTGTATGGGTTTAAAAAAGGTGCAGACGAGAGTGCAATCAAGCACAACCGGGCACTCTACCTGGAATTGAAAGAGGATTCCGCGTTCGTATTCCAAGTATGCCATGACACTTTGTCTGCCATTGACCATGCTCACCCATTTGAGAAGAGCCGTGGTGAATCCATTGATGAACACACTGGGATTTACATGTCGCCTGCCATCCAGCAAGTCATCGACGGTGTGCTCTTCAAGCCCAAGACCGGTAGCGGAATTCGGTGGATAAAAGACTACAAACCATTTCCCATCCCAGGGTTTGCTTTGGCCCTTACCGCGGTACGTCTCGACTCATACAAAGGCTACGCTACTCACTATATAAATAGATTGAGTGTGCGATCAATGAGTGGGAGTCGGGCAAATGCAAGATGATCGTCTTCAAAGAACTTGAGTATTCTCTGGTCTTTAGGGAACATCTGGCGTCTCTCCATGAATTTAACACCCTCGCCGGTTCAATGAACCTCCTTGTGAAGTTACTCGAGCAAGTCTACGCTAACGGGTGGTAACTAAATTAATCCTTGTGGCTATGGGTTCATTGACACAGACTATTGGCAGTGCGCATGCGGGTATCGTGATTTCAGATATAGAGGCCGGTGTCACCAAGAAAGCAGTACCACGGCGTGCACTCCTCAATGCGATCCTTTTGCAGAAGCGCACGGATAGTGTTACAGCCACAGACCTTGAACCTGAGGGCAATAACTCGGACGAGCAACCTGATGATGGGTCTGAGTTGGATTTCGGGGATGGTGACGAGCAACTTGAAGTAGACTACGGGGATTTTGACTTAGATCGTGCTGGTGACACGGATTGGGAGGATGAGCAGTAAGATCTGGCAGACGGGTTGGAGAATGATAGAAAGAATTGGTTTGTTGATTGCATAGATGCTATATAGATGTGTACGCACGGCCAATGTTTTCAACAACATTGAGCACGGCTGCTTTCAAGTTTACAATGTTTCAACTACATTGAATACTTTTTGTGGCCCATTTATTTGGTTCGAGGCGTGACTACAGGACTACTATGGGTTGTAAATGGGTGCTACACTAAGCCATGTCGTGCAGACTCGTGCTACCATGGACTATGGTAGGCAATGTCAAAGAGTCATGTATTGCAACCATGTACAACAGGGGACTACAGTAGACAATATAGAAATTAGTTGCACTACATCGTACAATGTAAGGGGGGGATGCTGAATGGTGCAATAGTGCTATATAGACGACATCGGGCGATATAGACTTCTAAATTTTTGCAGATGTATATATTTCTGACACAACCAGATATGCTCTCACAAAATAGACATTGCATAGACACTACAATTTAACAACGTGGCATTGCAATGTAATGTACAAAAATTCCATCCGCTTGTATCGAACGTACCATGACCAAAAGTGCAAATACGAGTCCAATGGGCCAAGAAACCAGTCCAAAGAAAGTCTTGTTGATGTGGGAATCGGGATGCGATGACGAGGCTTGTGATAACATGTGATCCGATGCGCCAAGAAAGAATCCGAAGGTGAGGCAGCAAGAAATTATTGTTGATGCGGTGATGCGGAAACTTGCGATAACGGGCAACGGCGACGATGAGCTTCGAATATACTATAGTCACTGTCGACAAACGTTGGAAGGATTGCAAAGCGTTACCGTCTATTTCTTTCCCTTCCTCCTAGTAGCTCCCTTACGCTTCTGTTGTTTTTGACTCGGAGGCACTGGCAAGTCTCCTACTACACTGGCAGGCCTGTTGCTCTCGTCTTCACTGCCTTCGGGCATCATCGCCTTTCCTTTCCCTTTTTGTCTCGTTGTCGGGCGAGTTTGATTCGTTTCTTCAGATAGGACATTTTGCTGAGTCCCTGCCAGTGTACGGCCATCCAGGTTAGGCGAACAGAAACGCCAGGGCCGACGGTGAAGACGGCCGGTGGGGTCGGGAAGGGGGGTCAACGGTGACTCGCCGGCTGATGGTTTATCTCTGGGTGCCTGAGAGGGTGGCACTGGCACACGACCACTCCCTGCTGGAGAGCACAATGGACGTGGAGTGGATGGTAGGCGACCTCTGACTGCTGGAGAGCGCGATGGACGTGGAGTAGATGGTAGGCGACCTCTGCCTCTCGGAGAGGATGGCGGGCGACCTTTTCCCAGCGGGGAGAAATTGTATTGATGGCCTCCGTCTGGCAGAGAGGGTGCCAGTGGTCGAGAACTCAGGCTTCGCTGCACCGGGGAACGGGCCTGGGATTGACGACCTTGGCGTCGTGGCAGGGAGGGTGACCGAGAATTTCGCCGCACCCCGGGCAAACGGGAGTTACGGGACTGACGACCTTGGCGCCGTGGCGGAGAGCGTGATTGACGACCTTCAAGTTGCCATCCCACCGGGGAACGGGACTGACGTCGGCACTGTGGTGGAGACTCCGGAGAGCGTGATTGATGACCTTGCCATCCCACCGGGGAACGGGACTGACGACCTCGGCGCCGTGGCAGGGAGTGAGATTGAGAAATTCGCCGCACCGGCGGGGAACGGGACTGACTCGGATGACCTCGCTGTGGCGGGGAGCGTGATTGATGACTTCGCCGCACCCTGGGGGAACGGGACTGACGACCTTGGCGCCGTGGTGGATAGTGTGATTGATGATCTTCCCATCCCACCGGGGAACGGGACTGACGACCTTGCCATGCCGGGGAACGGGATTGACGATCTATTAGTAATGAGCAATGAGACGGTATACTGTGATCGGAAGAACACTTCACGTACCTGAGGCGCGCGTTGCACTAGAATGCCGTGCTGCAGCTTGGGCCCGCATCTTAGCTAAGAAAGGGTCTTCATCATCTTCGTCCTGACAGTTTCCCGAGTGGCAGTCACGGTAATGCTCCGATTTATCCAACGAACGTCCATTTTTGTCGTGGAACAGAACCCTAGAGTAGATTCAGAATATGAAGATAAAGCCTCTAAGCTCACATGTTATAGTGCTGGCAAATCTCGACTCCCCACACCTTGTCTTTTTCGATCTCCGTAATCATGTTATAGTAGAACAGACGATAATCAAATGTTCCATCTGTGGCTGTCCAGCGATTCTTTGAGGATATCGCGTAACGGGCCTATAGGATGTGGGTCATGATACGGTCTAATTTCATATCATACTATAGTAGGACTCACCAAAACACACCCGTATGCAAGATGCGGAGCTTCGACTTCATACATGTCATGCAATTCTGCATTACAAGGACGCGTTGCACGTGTCCGTTCTCCTAGGGCGGTGGATGGACCAGTAAAGATATGTCGCATTGCCTAGTAGCACGTCAGACGAGCAAGCAAACTAACGAAAATAAAGCATACCCGTTCGAGCAGATAACCTTTATATAAACCATCATGGATATCTTCCTCGTCACAGCACGGAGGCTTGCCAGCCATGCAAAATGCTGGAGTCCCAGAGATTTTCGACGAGAGCTTGACGGCCCCATTAAGGAAGGACTGACGCATTCTTTCTCGTGTTAGTCTAGAGTGTCATCTTTCATATTGTAAATCACTCACTTTTCAGGATCACGGTCATATTCAGCGAGCATGTTGATCGGGCAGAGTAAGCGCGCAATGAAGGGGTGGTTGAAGCCCATATGAGATCGAGAGCCTGTTGACCCAGCATCTATGGGAGGTGATACAGCCGCCTCCGTTGGATTAGGAGCAGCATATACTGCAATTCTATCACGGAGGCGTGTGCAATCATCTGATCGGGTGGCGCCAACCATAGAGTTCATCTAATAATGTCATCAGGAACAGAAGAACAAAAATAGGTGCATGTATGCAGTGCGCACCCCTGTGACAACCCTCCGGAGTTCATTTACTTTGTTTGGATTCGTGATAAGAGCCTCGAGGCTGGGCGCGAGGTGCAAAAGGAGTTTATAGCCTTGTTTGTACCGCTCAATGGTCTCAGGAGCTCTTGTATATGTGAAATAATTGAGTCGTGACGGCAATGATACTAGGAACGACTCACAGCCTATTCAGGAACTGAGATCGCTTCGATCGCTCCATCTCTGTATCTTCCACATCACCGTTCTTCTCCGCTTCATCCTGTTGAATGTACAGTGCGACTTTGATTACCTTGTCGACTTTGCAAAACATGTCAACGCAGCGCGTCATGGCTCGCGCAGCTGATTTGTATTCTTCATCTAGCTCTTCATGTTTGTTTGAGTCTGAACTGCACTCGGATTCGGACTTGGAGCCTTGGCGCCTCCGATTCCTTACAATATTAATATGAGTTGGGCTCAAAACCTGAATATATGCGTACTCACGTCACACATTTTTTGCTGTGGTGTGTTCATGCACTTTTCTTCTTGGTACGACATTGATCAGTCTCAGACGTGGTGTCTTCGGGGGCCGACTCAGGGGTTCTAGCCCGCTTTTTGTGATGGGGAGCCATGGTGATTGTGGTGGTAGGGTGAGAGAATTAATCACACGCTATCACGCACTGGTCACGCAATCACACAATCACACAATCACACAATCGTTGATGCTGACCGTGGGAATAGATCACACACATCCCTTCCACCTGACCCATATGACGCCCTACTGGTCCAGATGACCACAGAACCACATGGTGAGTCGGAGAAACATCATATACAGGTTTTTTATTGACCATTTCTAGCCAGGTGATTATCTTAAAATACACATAGAATCCGACTTTGTACATAGACTCCCACTCGATGATTGGAATATAAAGATCTTTGTCCTCCAAGTCGGTTGATGTCCAACTTGAAGCCCAGCAAAGATGGATGACCTCTGGTGCATGGGTTGCGGCAAACAATACCCGCATGCAAAATCACTTTCTGCTCACGAATCTCGATGCCAGCAAAGTCGGGAGCTGGAGAACGTCATTCTAATCAAACATCATCACCGGGAAAAGGACCGCCGCACAAAAAAGAAGCGCAGACATCAAGAAGTTTACTCTAGTCCAAGTCCTCCAGTCCAAGATGCCAGTGCACGCTCGAATGACATCGAAATGGAGTTCGATGCTGATGGAGATATGCTGGACGAGGTAAAGGCCATATGTTGTTACCGTTTCGACCATTACTTGATATTTCCAGACGGAAAACCTTCCAGGTCCTTCTCACATAGTGCCTGATGAAATCCCGCCTGTACTTTCTGCACGTTCTGGTCGTCGTATCCGATTACCTGCTCGTTACACAGACTACGTGCCTGGTGAAACCGGTCTTCGTCAGGCTCCATCGCCCCATCGGGAAGTTTCTCCCCACCAGTCTCCCCTTCAAGCGCCACCCCCGAGTCAGCAATCATACACAACACAGCCTGACCACATCAGCAAACCGACCTTTCCTTACCTTCGCAGCTCCAGTGGTACTAGGGATCTCTAGACTCCCCAGACTCCCCAGAGTTTGACAGATCCATGACAGATTTGTCCCAGATTTATGACAGACCCTCCCAGGACATGACAGATTCCCACGG